>CM064504.1:72812895-72998811 GCA_032716605.1 Paralithodes platypus | reverse complement strand
ACATGTGTGTATGTATGTATGTATGTATGTATCTGTGTGTACGTGTGTATGTGCATGTGTGCGAAGCAATGCACAATTGGCTCCCCCCCCCCCCCCCCACCTCCCCCCCTCCCCCCTTACACCTCCCCCCCCCACCTCCCAACCCAGTTACATTTATCGGGAGAGTCTTTTATCTTTACTATTTTATCGCTAACATATTGCGTCTCCATTTTTTATATATTTTTGTTTTTATTGTTTTTTGTTTTTTTTTCAACTCTAAACCTGGGTGACCTTTTTATCGCCCCTGTTTCACCTGATTATAAGACGATTTTCCTCATTATTTTGACAACTATAAGACGTTTGGCCCCACTTAGGGTATAGGTGTGGTGGAGTGGTCTTGCTACTGGACTACTACTCATATAATCCTGGGTTCAAATACCGCCGTGTCAGTGAAAGATATAATTGGTATTGAATTTGTGTTGCCCGAGGTCGAGTTAGGACATTAATAATAAAATGCAGGTATATATCGATGTTTTCCTCATCGAGTGATAACGAGCCTATAAGTTTACATATTTCAACCAAAAAATGTACAGAATTAGTTTGACCGGGTTTCTAGGTACCATTTCTGATTTAGAAGGGGGTCTGATGATTTTTGTGTTTTTTTTTTTGGGGGGGGGGTAACTGTCTCCGTTGGTTCCTCCCCGCACAGCTTCTTGCTCTGTACAGGGGCACAGTGCGCCTTCCCCCCCCCCCCCCCATCGAGTATTGTTCGCACACCTCCCCATATAGGGGAGGTGTGGTGGAATGGTTTTGCCACTGTACTGGTAATCCAATGGTCCCGGGTTCGAATCCCGATATATCAATGGGAAGATATTATTGGGATGGAATTTCTGCTGTACCTAGTATCAGTATATTACCACAAAGCCCATTGAAACGCCCCCCCAAAATACCCTTGTTACAGACAGCTTTGCCTTTTGTCCCCTTCATACACATAAAAAACTGACGTGTTAGCGAAACGACTCTGGCTGCAGGCGAAGTGACTCGGCGAAAAGACCGTATTCAAGAAACGCCGATAAAAAACAAAGGTTACTCACTATAGAGGGCTCCACCACCACCACCACAGTCCTCTCCTCCTCCACCACCACCTCCACAGTCACCACCACCACACCACACACACCACCACCACCACAGTCCTCTCCTCCTCCACCACCACCTCCACAGTCACCACCACCACCACCACACACACCACCACCACACACACCACCACCACAGTCCTCTCCTCCACAGTCACCACCACCACCACCACCACACCACCACCACCACAGTCCTCTCCTCCTCCACCACCACCTCCACAGTCACCACCACCACACCACACACACCACCACCACCACAGTCCTCTCCTCCTCCACCACCACCTCCACAGTCACCACCACCACCACCACACACACCACCACCACACACACCACCACCACAGTCCTCTCCTCCACCACCACCTCCACAGTCACCACCACCACCACACCACCACCACAGTCCTCTCCTCCTCAGTGTTGTGGTGGAGGTGGTGGTGGTAGGAGCATCAGTGTTGGGCAGCGGGGGGTGAAACATGATTAAGGGGAGATTTCCAATTGAGGGATTTTTTTTCTGGACCCCTTTCTCCCTCATGTTTAGCCCCATTGCTTTTTAGATTTTAAGACGCTCGCCCCCTTTAGTTTGGCGATTTTAAGAACTTTCGCCCCATTTCTGTCAATTTTAAGAACTTTCGTGCCATTTAGGTGTCGATTTTTTCCTGGCGAGCGATAGCGAGCCTGTCATTTTAGAGGAACCGGCCTTCGGCCGGGACATTTTTCTACCGAAAAATGTAGAAATTTATCTTGAAAGGGGGTCTAGGGGGTGTAATTTTAAGCTTGATGGAGTTCTAGGGAAGAAACTAAATACCTCCCCTTAACTATAAGCTGACATAAAACAGGACATAGTTACTTTTTGTCTTGTGGCCGAGCTGGAAAAGCCACATAATGACACAGATAAAAGAAGTGTCAATTTTGAAACTGAATCTGATTGACTGTGATTGATGAATTGTGGAGTGTATTTAAGGGGCGATTTCCACTTGAGGGCGTTTTTTTTTTCTTCTTCTGGACTCCTTTCTCCCTCATGTTTAGCCCCATTGCTTTTGTAATTGTAAGACGTTCGCCCCATTATTTTGATGATTTTAAGAACTTTCAACTCATTTCTGTCAATTTTAAGACCTTTCGTACAATTTAGGTGTCGATTTTATCCTGGCGAGCGATAGCGAGCCTGTAATTTAAGAGGAACCGGCTTTGAGCCGGGAAATTTTTCTACCGAAAAATGTACAAATTTATCTTGAAAGGGGCTCAAGGGGGTGTAATCTTAAGCTTGATGGATATCTAGAGACCAAACTAAAAACCTCCCCTTAAAATACACTAATTTACTTTTTTCTTGTGACCGACCTATAAATGCCCAAAATTACAGATTAATTATAGATATTGATGAATTTTGAAGTGTATGCAACGGAACTTGGCAACTGAGGGACGCTGAATGGATAATTGACCACTTGCGAGTTTCAGGCTATAAGGAAGTTGGAGCCGTAAACATCGCTATTGAACAGAATACAATAATAAAGTAGATGTCTAATGCATAACACGTATGTTGAATTTGGTTGTATGTAATTATAAAATGTACTACAACCTCATGTTAGCTGGTAATTCTGTTAAATATCAATGTCAAAAACTCCAACTTCCTTATAGCCTGAAATTCGCAAGTGGTCAATTAGGAGAGTGTGTTTCTTGGAATAGCTCTTGTGTTTATAACCACTGGATTCCGATAACTCTCTCAGCTGGAAAAATCGTGTGGCGGTAGAATAAATTACTATCTTTGAGAAGTGCGTGTGGAGTTACATGGAGGGATAGACAGACTAATGAGGAAGTAAGGAGGAGGTGTGGTGTGGAGGTAGATGTGCTGGAAAGTGTGAAAAGGAACAACTTGAGATGGTTCGGCCATATGGAACGTATGGAAGGCGTTGTGTATTGGGAAAACAAAATCGAAAAAATAGAACAAAATGGGGAATGGACCTGAGCAAATAGATGGATAGATAGATAGTGTATTGGAAAGAAGATGGTGTATATCCTTGTTTAGTGTAGTGAAATGGATAGGAGGAGGTGTTTGTGAGAGCTAGCTGGATTACTCTGTGTGAGACACAAACAAAGTGAGGGAAGCCAGACAAATGAAACAGGAACTCCAGCAACTCCTTATTACTTGCCTATGAGGCTTCCCATGGGTATGGCCCTGCTCGATTGGTGTCTACAATCTCCCGAGGATAAAGAAACATATGGTTAGATTGTTAAATCGAATACAGGTGGTGCTAGATGATACCTTAAATGTGAATTACATAAACTGCATACCTCGTAAGATGTATATTTTGTATGCATCAAAACATATTAAGGATGCTCAGGTTTGTGTATAATAAAGTAAATTTACGTCAGTAAAGAAAACTAATATTCAAAAAAATTATATCTGGCGGCGTCTGGTAGTTGACTGCCTCGCAAGTTTCCCGCCTTCCAGTATTGTGATGACGTCATAGAATCTGATAGTTGTCGGGCAACAAATTTACCTTTAATTTGACCCTATTTATTATATATGTTTGGGGCAAATTTATGGACATTCCCGATAATTATGTATTACTAGAGCCTTTAACGTTCTGCTCGATAACTTATCTCACTTTTTTCACTTTTGTGTAATTCACCTTTAAGTTGTCAGTAAAAAAAGAAAAAAAGAAACTGGCTAAAAAGTAATAAAAATCGACACTGAAGAACTTGACCAACACGAAACCCACCCGTCAAAAGATAATGACCGTACAATCAAGATGAACGAAAGAAAACGAACTGAAATCCAAGTGAAAGAAGAAATAGCACAAGCAGAGAGAAGATAATGTTAGGGAGTGTGTGAGTTAACGCGTGATTGTGGGTGTAGGTGGGTGTGGGTGTGGGTGTGGGTGTGGGTGGGTGTATTGTGATTGGCTGGGTGATAGTTGCGTTGTGGGTGGATGGTGAGAGAAAGAGTTTAAAAGAAAAAAGATGAGTGAGAGTAAAGAAGAGTTTCAGAGAGAGAGAGAGTGTGTGTGTGTATGTGCGGTACTACAGGTGCTATGAATTATAAGGGAGGTAAAGTGCTATTGAGGTAGAGTGGAGTCTAGTGATTGATTAGTACCAGAGAGAGAATGACAGATAGTTACAAGGAATAGTTAGTATCTCAGAGCCCTTGCGGTCCATTCCGAAGAGTTACTCCAAGTGGAAGGAGAGAGACTGTTTAGTGCACTACACTCTTTACAGAGTGTGCAAAATAATATTTACTCTCTTCTTGAACTGCTCTACTGAAGAACTGTTTACAACTTCGGAGGGAAGTTTGTTCCAGGTAGAACAGATCTTATATGTGAAGAGAGAGAGAGAGAGAGATTGTGTGTGAGTGAGAGGGTGTGTGTGCGAGAGAGTGAGAGGGAGGGTAAGAGAGAGAGAGAGAGAGAGATGGTGTGTGTGTGTGAGAGAGAGAGAGTGAAAGTGATTGAAAGAGAGAGCGAGAGAGATGTTGTCAATAATGCAGCTATTAATGCTGCCTACCCACTGGCCATAAATATTCGTGATTTATCCACAGTATAATGCATAAGCACATGACTGAATACATTACGAAATAATTGAGTGCCTTGTCCAACGAAATAGTGAATAATTGAACGAGTGGGTGAATTAGCGGTTTGTTGATTAAGATTAGTATTGAAATATTTGAGTTTTTGAAAGTATAAATGGGTTAGAGAGAGAGAGAGAGAGATAGGAGTAAATGAGAGAGTGGTAGTGGTGAAAGACAGAGTGTAAGAGTGCGAGTGAATGTAATAGAGAAAGGGTGTGTGAGCGAGATAGAAAAGGAAGAAAAGGGGTGTTAGCGTGAGAGAGTCAGTGAGAATAAGAGTGAGTGTGTGTGTGACAGAGAGAGAGGTGTGTGTGTGTGAGAGAGAGAGGTGTGTGTGAGTGTGAGAGAGAGGTGTGTGTGTGTGTGAGAGAGAGGTGTGTGTGAGTGAGAGAGAGAGGTGTGTGTGAGTGTGACAGAGAGGTGAGTGTGTGAGAGAGAGAGAAGTGTGTGTGAGTGTGAGAGAGAGGTGTGTGTGTGAGAGAGAGGTGTGTGTGAGAGAGAGAGGTGTGTGTGTGTGAGAGAGAGGTGTGTGTGTGAGAGAGAGGTGTGTGTGTGAGAGAGAGAGGGTGTGTGAGAGAGAGAGAGAGGTGTGTGTGTAAGAGAGAGGTGTGTGTGAGTGAGAGAGAGGTGTGTGTGAGAGAGAGGTGTGTGTGAGTGAGAGAGAGAGAGGTGTGTGTGAGTGAGTGAGAGAGAGGTGTGTTTGAGTGAGTGAGAGAGAGGTGTGTTTGAGTGAGTGAGAGAGAGAGGTGTGTGTGAGTGAGTGAGAGAGATAGGTGTGTGTGAGAGAGAGAGAGGTGTGAGTGAGAGAGGTGTGTGTGAGTGAGAGAGAGAGGTGTGTGAGTGAGAGAGAGAGAGGTGTGTGTGAGTGTGAGAGAGAGAGGTGTGAGTGAGTGAGTGAGAGAGGTGTGTGTGTGAGAGAGAGGTGTGAGTGAGAGAGAGAGGTGTGTGTGAGTGAGTGAGTGAGAGAGGTGTGTGTGAGTGAGTGAGAGAGGTGTGTGTGTGAGAGAGAGAGAGGTGTGAGAGAAAGAGGTGTGTGAGAGAGAGATGTGTAAGAGAGAGTAAGATAGTGTGTGTGTTAGTATGGAGACCATCGTAGGATATCAGTGTGGGCAGACCAGCTACCCCGTCCATTTCTACACTGTTGAGGTAAATACAACTATACCCACTTACCTATTTAAGATTTTTTTTTTTTTTTTTTTTTTTTTCTTAGAGGGGGGGGGGGGATGGACCCCCTTCTTCCTTATGTTTACCTCCATTAGTTTTGAGAATGTATGATGTTCGCTCCATTACTTAGGCGATGTTATGACCTGTGCCATTTAGGTGTCGATTTGTCCTTGCAAGCGATAGCGAGTCTGTAATTTAGGAGGAATCGGCCTTCGGCCAGAACAATTTTCTACCGAGAAATGCTCAAGTTTATCTCTGTGGGATGTTGGGGGTATTTTGTAAGCTTGATGGGGGTCTTGAGAAGAAACCAAAGAAACTAATAATTAATTAATAAAGGGGGGATGGTTCACTTAATTAATAAAGGGGGGATGGTTCACTTAATTAATAAAGGGGGGATGGTTCACTTTTTAATTAATAAAGGGGGGATGGTTAACTTTTTAATTAATAAAGGGGGGGATGGTTCACTTTTTAATTAATAAAGGGGGGATGGTTCACTTAATTAATAAAGGGGGGATGGTTCACTTTTTAATTAATAAAGGGGGGATGGTTCACTTAATTAATAAAGGGGGGATGGTTCACTTTTTGGTCGATTTGTTTATGTATTTATTATTGTTGTAGTTTCCTCCCTAGACCTCCCTCCCAGGATCCCCCTTCAAGATATATTTTTACATTTTTTGGTAGAAAAATTTCCCAGACAAATGCCGGTTCTTCCCAAATTACAGGCTCACTATCGTTTGCCTGGAACAAAATCGACACTTAAATGACACGAAATGCCTTAATATTTGACAACAAAATGAGGCGAAAGCTCTTAAAATCGCCAAACTAATGGGCTTAACATCTTGAAATCTGAAAACTAAAGTGGCTAAACATGAGGGAGAAGGGTGTCCAGAAAAACTACCAATTTCTCCTTAGCATTATAACAAGGTATCTCAATAAAAATGCTCATATGAGGTATTGAGGTATGCTGTATACATCTAGTGTAAATCAATATGGATATGTGTAACTAAAATCAGGGTTATGTTCCCTTAGAGTTTCATGATTTACTGATGTTTCTATTGTCGGTCGTGATCTTGATTAACCCTTTCAATAACATTATATATATACTGTATATATATATACTGTATATATATAAGGAAAAGCAGGACCAGGGTTATGACGAACATCTTTATTGTTGCAACGTTTCGGCACAGTCACCGTGACGCGTGACTGTGCCGAAACGTTGCAACAATAAAGATGTTCGTCATAACCCTGGTCCTGCTTTTCCTTATTCGACTGCGCTTTCCACGTGATAAGCCTCTCACTGACATATATATATATATATATATATATATATATATATATATATAAGTGGTAGCCATAGTAAATAAGTAAACTCTTGGTGATAATACTGAAAGAGTTAATTAAACAGATTGGTCACGATTCTTCTTGTGCGTGTTACTTTAAATAATGACACACCCTTTTAGCATGATCAAAACAGTTTAGAATGGCTTGCAGCAGGCGATTATATTTGGGTTGGATTTAATGTCTGCTTCATAGGCCTACCCAGAACAATAGGCCACTTTGATGTTGAAATTAAAGTGACTTAATTTGGTCTGTGTGTGTACTGTGTATGGAGGAGATATAATGTAACTCTCTCTCTCTCTCTCTCTCTCTCTCTCTCTCTCTCTCTCTCTCTCTCTCTCTCTCTCTCTCTCTCTCTCTCTCTCTCTCTCTCTCTCTCTCTCTCTCTCTCTCTCTCTCTCTCTCTCTCTCTCTCTCTCTCTCTCTCTCTCTCTCTCTCTCTCTCTCTCTCTCTCTCTCTCTCTCTCTCTCTCAACCCTTCACCTAATCCAGACAACTATAAGACAAGTGAATGGGACCAAACATTTTAGCATCGCCTAAACTAAGGAACCAAAACGTCAGAAAATCGTCAGACAAATGTGAGAGAGAGAGAGAGAGAGAACTTAAACCGTGCAGATTTTGCTATTTTACCGCCTTACCCAAAACGTTACGAGGAAAGTAGGATGGGTGGGTCAGGGAAGGGATATACTGTATATATATATATATATATATATATATATATATATGTATTTTGTTTTTTCTATGTGAGTGAGGGAGGCAAAAGGCAGAACTGCCTGTAGCGAGTGCCTCCCCCAAAGTTGAAAGAGTGACAGGGCCAAAATCAAGGGACGTTCGAGCCAAAATGCCTGGACACACTGAGTTTGAAGCAATTTAAGTCATAGGAAGAGGGAAAGACTGATTCTGGGAGAGAGTTCCAGAGCTCAGCTGTTGAATAGAAGAAAGACTTAGAGTAACGTTTCACTCTTGGGTTGGAGAGTTGCACAGAGTAGGGGTGGGATTGTGTTGCAAGACGGGTACCACATGCCCTACGTAAAGGAGGTGGTATACACTGGGAAAGCTCTGAGGAACACTGATTATTATTATAGTAGCGATAGAATAGCGAGAGAGATGCAACATTGCGGCGAAGAGAGAGAGATTGCAGAGAGTTGGTGGGTGGACGGGAGTTAATGATACGAAAGGCCTTCCTTTCAATTTTGTCTAGGAGAGCGGTGTGAGAGGAACCTCCCCACACATGTGAACAATACTCAATACATATGTATGTACAGTATATATATATATATACGGGTAGGAAAGGGGGAGGGAGGGAGACAGATGGAAGGGAAGGTGGGGGTGGAGGGAGGCAGACGAGGAGGAAAGGTGGGGGTGGAGATGTGGGGGGCAAGGTTGGGGGAGATGGGAGGCAGATGGAGTAGAAAAGTGGGCGGGAGATGGAAGGCAGATGGGGGGAAGGAGGGTTAGGTGGGGGTAGGGGATGGTAAGTTATTAGCTCTCCAAGTTTTAGATAATCACTCCCCCCCCCCCCCCCAACCACCCCTTCCTTCCCCCTCGCCACAGAAGCTTTTGGGGATAATCACAGTAATTTGTTTTACATATAAGCCATGATTATGTGCGCTCAGGAAACATTATTAGGAAAAAATATTAGTTGGCTGGACAATATAGCCCCCCCCCCCCCCTCCCCCCCACCCACACACACACACATACACAATCTCCAGGGCTTAATGTTGGAGTTATATAATGAAGTTCTGTCTAGGGGTATTTTGTGTCCTGTGGTGTATTGGTTAGCACAATCGGTTTCCAGTCAAGGGTGTACAGTCGGTCGGGCTGCGGCATGGTTGGGCCACGGTATGATTGGGCCGCGGCATACTTTTTATTTGCCCCCCTGCTGGCAATACTGTATATACAGTATGATGATAATAAGTTATGGGGGGGTCGAGGGGGAGCAAAGCCCTCCCTCGACCCATTATTGTATCCCACGGCATACAGTAATGTAAACAAAGCGGGATGCGGCCCAACTGCCATGGGACCCAGTCAGGAAGCCCTGGGTTCGATTCCTGGGCACCTCTCTTCACCTAACTGCTTGAATACCTGAAGACCCTCCTCAAGATTATGGGGGTGGGCATGAGAACAGGGGGGTTACAGTTGTACACACGTTCAAGCTTTCTAGTGCTTAATTTAATTATATTGACAAACAAAACTAATATTTTTGTTTCCCTTAATAGGTCCAGCGACGCCGGGTGGGGCTACAACATGTGCGGGATGAGTTCCGACAAGAGAACCTGGCCCTTAACCACAAAGTACCTCACCTCTTTGTTACATCACAAGTGAGTAGTATTGGTCTCTGTTATATTCATATTTGTTTTCACCAACCCACCAATTAATTTACAAATAAACCTAACTAATGAAATCAATGAAAGTAATGAATACATGTGGTACTCCAAGGACTCGAACCTAGGATACTCACACCAAAATTCCGCACACTATCACAGGTTAGAAATGTGGTTTAACCCTCTCGCTATCCTGTGGACGCGGGGGTTGCCGATTACCATTCAGAAATAGAGTTCTCTCATTCTTTAAATTACCTGGGGTGAATACAGGCTGATCTAGCCATGTTTGCATGGATACACTTTTAAAATCCCTTCTGAAAAAAGAATTAAATCGATAATTATAAACAAAAAAAGTATACAAAACATTTTTATTGATAATTATTAATAATATTATTGTTATTTTTGGTATTAATGTAATGTTATTAATGTAATGTTATTGTGTGTTTGTAGTGGCAGCAACAGAACCGTATGTCATGTGTGTACCTGGGCTACCGACTGTTCTGGGGCCTTTACTTCACCATGTGGGCCATCTGGGCGTGGGTGGGCTCTATGGGGTATAACGCACCCACATCACAGAAGTTCTACTACTGCCTCTACCTCACTAACTGGAGTATATGGACCTTGGCTGTAGACACTTCCTTACAAGCTATCAATGTTGTACTGCACTTCAAAAAGGTTTCTGACGACGGTTAGTAGATCTCATGTTAACACTTTCAGTACTGTATATGATAGACTCTCCCTCTTATTGTGGTTATCAGTAGACAATATTATTCATTAAGAATATTTTTCACTTATAGCTAGAGAGATAATTCAAGTTGAAAATATTTGGGTAAGACACAACTTTTGACCATATGATGTAAGGCCCTCTTCCTATGACTTAAATTTCTTCAAACTCTGTGTGACCAGGCATTTTGGCTCTGTCACTCTTTTAACTCTGGGGGAGGCACTCGATACAGGAAGTTCTGCCTTTTGTCTCCCTCACTCACATAGAAAAATAAAACGGATAATTAGATGCAGGAAATAACTTGAGCTACCAGTCCGAGTGGGATATCCTTACTGGATTGTGGTAAGAGTACGCGCCTCGTATGTAGGGGGACCCAGGTTCAAATCCCTGCTCAGGATAGCGCTCAAATATTTGGAGGCAATTTCTGCATCGAACGAAGTTTAGCTGCCATGATAAAATTGTAAATAGTAAAGTCAAATTAGTTGAGTCTTGCTACAGCTTGGTTAGCACTATGCCAACATCAGCCAAAGTGATGACATGATGGGGCGGTGCTGTGACAGGATTTTATGGTACAGTATTACTATATATTCCTACTACGGAAAGGCGACCACGTCTGAGCCGTTACAATGTATGTAATGGAAAATTATGTTAAACCATTGTAGCGTGGTTCGTAGAGCACTGGCCTACAAACCGTGAGGTTGAGGGTTTGAGTCTGGGACCAACCAGTGTGTTATTTGTCAGACACCAGTGTTGTTGATGGATGGTGGTGGTCTAGCAATCTGTGGTAACTGTTCACTGAAGTTCCTGATACATCAGAGCATCCACCCTAGCCCAGCTATTCAGCAGGGAGTGCATGGTGCTAAAAACCGCATCATCATCATGTATGTATAATGTATATGTATGTAGTTACGGGTCTTAAAAACACTGACAAACCTCCCCTTACAATGACTGCATTGTCTATCAACGACTGCATTGTATGTAGGCCAATATTATATGTTTACCTTTGTGTGTAGGTGAGGCGGTGTGCACAAGGATTACCATGACTGTATTGTATGTACGCCAATAAGACTAATAATATATATGTGTATCTTTCCATGTAGGTGAGGCGGTGTACTCGCGTATGAGCCGACTGATGCAAGTGTCGTGGATACTCTCTAACATAATGGGTGCCGTCCATCTCTTTATCACCTGTTCCTACTGGATCACCGTCTACCCCAACAGAAGTGGTTAGTACATCAGGTTGTTGTTGTTGTTGTTGTTCCCTAAGCTGCCTGGCCGAACAGCCCCGAGTCCCTGAGAAAGGCCATGGCCACGATCGGGCTTTCCCACAGAGCTCTCATTGAGTGTAGATTGTGTTGTTGGCGTAAGTGGTTGTGTGAAATGCAGTCTTCTATGATGTGTTTAATGGTAT
This sequence comes from Paralithodes platypus, assembly GCA_032716605.1. NCBI lineage: Eukaryota > Metazoa > Arthropoda > Malacostraca > Decapoda > Lithodidae > Paralithodes > Paralithodes platypus. Next base: position 72,987,176 of record CM064504.1, on the reverse strand, counting down.
GGGGTGCTGTGTTACATCCCGGGCAGGCGTCGACAACGGAGTCATCCAGTCTCTTCTGATAGCTCAGGAGAGCTGGATGGTGTCCGCATCTCAGCCTGGCCAGGTGGACTCTGTCCTCGCGAGGAAGGGAGGATTCGGAAGGATGGATTTCGGGAGGTCGTGCATGCAGCTGTGTGTTGTCTGTGAGTGAGTGGATGGATCGGTGAGAGATATGAGTATGGATGTGCTTCTGGAAGTTGGTTCGGGGTGGGCAGGGAGGGAGAGAGGACAATAATTGTGTGTGATACCGTGTGCTGGGTGTTGTTTTGATATTTCTTGGTGTCTGTGGGTGTGTTGCCATGTAGTTTAGTGGGTGGTCTTGGTTCGTGGAGGCTGCTGCCAGGAATTGAGTGCCTCTCATGTCCAGATGGTCTTTGACTTTGAGGATTTTGGTTTCTTGATGTAGGTGATCTGTGGGTGCAGTAGCTGTGCAGCCTGTAATGATCTTCAGGGCTTTGTTTTGAATAGTCTGTAAGGTCTTATGATGTGTTTCAGCTAGGTTAGAAGCCCAGGCTGGGCTTGCGTATTCCATCACTGATCTTATGTATTGTTTATATACTGTGGTGGTAGTTCTTTGTTGTGTCCAAATTTTGTGTGAGCAAGTGACCTGAGGGCGTTAAGTCTGGGTGTCAGTTTCTTTTTAATGTTTGTGGTGTGCTGTTTGAATTTTCATATGAGTATCATATGTTACTCCTAGGATTTTGGGTGTGTGTGTATGTGTTAGGGGTGTGTTGTTTTATGGTGAGTTGAGGGATGTATTCGTGTTCTCCTGTCCAACTTGTGAGCAGGGTTGCGGTGGATTTGGCTGGGGCTAGATTAAGTCTGTTTGTAGTGCACCAGCCATGTAGTGTGTTGAGATAGGGTTGAAGGAGATCTGTTGCTCTTTTTGGGTCATGGTGTGTGCATGTGAGTGTTATGTCATCTGCATAGGAGGCTAAGTTTATTTGGGGCGTATTGGGTGTAGTTATATCGTGCATGTACAGATTGAAGAGTGCGGGCGATAGGACGGATCCTTGTGGGACTCCGTTTGGAAAGTTTCTGATTTTAGATGACTGACCGGCAAAAGATACGTGTGCACATCTGCCTGCTAGGAAGTTGGCCAGCCACCAGTACATCAGGTTGTTGTTATTGTTGTTCCCCAGGCTGTCTGGCTGAGCAGCCCCAAGCAAGGCCAAAGCCATAACTGAGCGCCACCACAGAACCCTCCCTGCTTACCACTAAGAAAGCCCAGGTGACCGAAGCCTCTCCCAGGCGAGGAGCTGAGGAAGGTGTGGAAACGCCCGGGACACCGAGCCCCACCCAAGGACCTGTGCCCCTTAACAATTATGAAGGGAAAGTTGAGGGGCAAAGGAAAAATGTAACGCTTTGGCTCCCAGTCTGCCAACCTCTAGGTTGGCAGTAGAGAGCTCAATCCACGGAAGAGACGCCGCCACTTGAGATCTAGAAAATATTTAAGTAAAAGGAACAGTCAGAGTAATCTATGGGTATGGCAGAGAATGCTCAACTCTCACTCTGATAGACCACCCCATCACAACTGATGTATTGTGTAGTGATGTGTTGTACATACATACCAATTTTAAGACCGAGTGCTCCACACATACGTGCAGTTTCAGTCTCTTGTCCTAATGGCGGCGTTGCAGGCAACCCTTTTAAGGGCTGCCTCACTTGTCAAGTTTTTGAATTTGAGATCGGCACGTAATGTCCGATCCCAGGTCTTCCTCGGTCCACCCCTTGGTGCAGCTCCCTCCACAATCACAGACCTGCATTTTTTCACCCAATTTTGTTCATCCATTCTCTCCACATGTCCATACCATCCCAGTCTACTTGTACGCATCACCTCGCTAATACTCTTTATACCTAAACGTCTCCTCAGCTCAACATTGTGTATTGTTGTGTACTGTATTTATGTACTGTACTGTGTGTTAATGTGTTATGTGTTCCCCAGATGAGCGACTGACGGAGATAGGAGTGAACACCCACATAATGCCTTGCGTGTACATACTGTTAGATACCCTAGTGTCGGGCACCCCGCGTCGTCTCCTACACGCCTACCAACCCGCGCTCTTCATCACCGGCTACACCCTCTTCAACCTGCTCTACTACCTCTGTGGTGGTCTGGTTAGTGCCTTGCATACGGTACGTTTAGTTTCAGTAGTTTATAGCTTCATGTGTTATTTATTTATTTCTAGTGTTTTATCTTAACCCCTTCAGACTCATATGACGCAGAGGTTGCCAGATTAGCAATAAGAAAGAGTTCTCTCACTCTTATAAATACCTCTCCAAAATTAGTTTTCTGCCCACAGCTAACTCAAAGACAACTGCAGAGGTTGAAGTAACTAAACTAAAGGTTTCTAAATACCCCTGATGGTAACAAAGGCTTTAAAGTATCCCTAATAGGCTCAAAATTGCGTCATATGTCGGAGAGGGTTAATTTCCATCTTTTTATCTATGGTTCTTGCACTTCTGTTTTGGTTTCTAGGTTTTTGTGTACTTTATTTCTAGTGTTTTTTCTGTTCTTACTTTTTTATATTATTTTCTTACTTTATTTCCAGCTTTTTTATCTTTTGTTATTTATTTACTTTCTTCTGTTTAGTTTTTCTAGGTTTTTGTGTTATTGCTAGTGTTTTTTTTCTTGGGGGTGGCCGACTCAAGACAGAGCAAGAACAGGAAAACACAAAATACAAGACAAAACAACGAACAAACAGAAAAATAAAATAAAAATATTAATAATGAAATAGAGGAAAATAAAAAAATAAAAAATAGGAAAAGTGGGGATTGGGCCTGAGCATATACCGTACTGTAGATAAATAGATAGATAGCTAGTGTTTTATCTTCCATTCGTTCAACATGACCATTGACCATACGGTCCATACCAGCTCAGCACCCTTCTGTCCACTCTGGCCGACAAATGTTCCTGCTGCCCCACTCTCCTACGTATCTCTTCATTCCTCAATCCGTCTCTACGAGTAACTCCACACATACTCCTAAAGCAGCTCATCTCCATCACATCCAGCTTTCTTCTCTCCTTTTCCTTCAGAGCCCATGTCTCAGCCCCAATTCCTTGATACATTGCACTTTTTACTTTCATTCCAAGATTTCTCGTCTTCCACATACTTCCCATTGCTCCGAAAACCTTACTTCCTTCACACACTCTGTTTTACCTCCATTTCCATACTTCCACTCCTGCTTATCGTTCCTCCAAGATATTTAAAACACTCTACTTGTTTCAATATTTCCCCATCCAGCCTCACATCTACTGTAGATTCACCCTATGATCACCCCTATTACACACCATTACTTTACTTTTATTGACGTTCACCTTCAGTTTCCTCCTCCCACAAACCTCACCAAACTCTTTGACTACCCGCTGCAGTTTCTCCCAACGCTGTGTCATCAGCAAACAGTAACTGATTCAACTCCCAATCTCTACCATTCTTTCCTACTAAACCCAATCCTCTACCCATAGTTCTCATTTTCACCTCCCTCACCACACCATCCATAAAGATATTAAACAGCCATGGTGACATTACACAACCCTGTCGAACCTACATTTACCTCAAACCATTCACTCATATTTCCTACTCTAACACACGTTCTGCTCTCTTCATAAAACTCTTAGCTGCTCCTAACACATTTCCTCCAATTTCATAAATCCTTAGCACCTTCCACATTGCTTCTCAATCCACACGATCATACGCTTTTTTCCAAATTCTAGTTTTCATTTTTTAATCTTTTTGCACTAGTCGGTTTTGTTTTTCTAGGTGTTTGTGTTCTTACTTTATTGCCAGTTTTTTTATCTTTTGTACTTTTTTTTTGTTAAGTCTATGTGTATTTATGTTATTTCTAGTTTTTTAGTCTATGGTTATGTATCTTATTTGCATTCCTTTTTTTTTTGGGGGGGGGGGGTTTTCTGGGTTTTTGTGTCACTTTATTCTTTTTCTAGCGTTATATCTTTTGTTCTGTGTTCTCTTCATCACCGGATATAGGTCTACTCTCTTCAACCTACTCTACTACCTCTGGTTAGTTCTATATACAGTATACTGTAACTAAAGCTAAGAAATATATAGGAAACTATAACTAAAGCTAAGAAATATATGGTGAAAACTATAACTATAGCTAAGCAATGTATGGTGTATAATAATTGGTCAAGTACTGTACATCATTGGACGTCTGGTACTATAATTATTACGGTAGGTGTCCAGTCAGTTGGACCGCGGCGTACTTGTTATTTGCCCCCTTGCTGGCAATAGATATGATGATGACATCATATGTATTTGCCCCCTTGCTGGCAATAGATATGATGATGACATCATCATGTATTCCACGGCAGTCAAAATAGACGAGAATGTGGGCGATGCACCCAAATACTACATGAGCCGCCATAGGACCCAACCACCATAGGACCCTATATTATTATAATGGTGTACAGTCCCTCCGATCCCTTGGGCTGCAGCAAATTAGAGCCGTGGTACGATTGGGCTGCACAAAATGCTTGCCGAATAACAAAAACAATCCCTATCGACGGCGTCAGCGCCAAAATTGTGGGGTAAAACTCTTAATTAGAAAATAATTGTAATTAGAAAAAATAAAAATAAATAAATAATATAAAATGGGTACTATTTTTATTACTATACTATTTACTATTACGATATTTCTTATATTTTGTTTCCAGGACTACGTAGGTCGTCCAGCACTGTACCCCATACTAGACTGGACTCGGCCTGGCAGTACTGTTGGTATCATGACGGCCGTGGTGGTCTTGTTGCTGCCGTTCCTTCATGGTGTGGTGTGTCTCCTATACGCTGCCAGGATCAAGGCTTGGAGGATACTCAAGATATCAAGGTACAAAGAGATCAATAACTTAGGCCATTTTTAACATTAACTTATAGTGATTTTGATGAGTTCTTTTGCCTATACAGTACTGTATATATTGTGTCGTCCCAGTTTTGATTTGTTTATTTTGCAAGTTTTACATTATAATTATGTATGTATATACTCGGCACATATCCCATCTCTGGGGGTGGCCGACTCGAGACAGATCAATGGGGTTGTTGTTGTTGTTCCTCATACTGCCTGGCCGAACAGCCGCAAGGCCCCGAGCAAGGCCAAGGCCATAACCGAGCGCCCCCACAGAACCCTCCCTGCCTACCACAATAAAGCCTGGGTGACCGAAGCCACTCCATGGCGGGGAGCTGAGGAGGGTGCGTAAACGCCCGGGAAACCAAAGCCCAACCCAGGGCCCTGTGCCCCTCAGCAATTATGAAGAGAAAGTTGAGGGGCAAAGGAAAAATGTGACGCTTTGACTTCCAATCTTGGTAGATTGGGAAGTCAATCCACAAAAGAGACGCCGTCACTTGAGATCTAGAAAACATATACTGTATGTAAAAGGAACAGTCAGAGTAAGCTATGGGTATGGCAGAGATCGCTCAGCTCTCACTCTGATAGACCAGCCCATCACCACATGACTAGAACCCAATCCTCTCAGCATCAGCTAGGAAAGGCCCTAGAAAGCCGCCTTTGGCGGGGGGATAGCTCCCCTATTTCAACCCCTTTCGGGGTTGAAATAGGGGGAAATTGGGATGCGTTCTCGAACCAGCCAAAACCCAAACCCAAACACCTAAAAACCTATAATAATATCGTACATCAGGGCATCGGATAGTGAGGGAGACCTGTAGGCTATGTCCATTTATAAACAGAGCTGATGTTGCAATTTTGTCGCCAGGTACGTGCGGGAAGATGATGAAACAGACCAAGTGGACGGAGCATCACAGGAACAGAAGGTTTAATGTCGCGCAAGAACACCATCGTCTACAGTCAACGCGGCCACAACCACAAACGCTTCAGTCTCCTAACCTTACTGAATTTAACCTAATATTAACCTAACCAATCCTAACCTAGCCTAGTGTATTATAACCTAACCATGCCTAGCCTAAACTAACCAAACCTAGTCTATTATAACCTAACCTAGCCTAACCCTAACCTAGCCTAATCTAACCTAATCGAACCCTACCTAAACCTAACATAACCTAACCCACCCTAACCAAACCCACCCAAAGAATCTTAATTTAAATAAACCTGGATCAAATATGGCAAGGGTTTAGGAGTTGAATAGCCTCACTCACAGAGCCAAATGTCCCCCCAAAATATTTACAGGTACAGTCGCGCTAATAAGTGACGTTTCGGCACCAAGTATGTTTGGATCAATAATTGGTATCAGCAATATCTAAGCTTCATTTCTTCATATCGAGTGAAATATACAAACATGTTCCTACACTTACCCACCCTATTCAACATCTGACTGACATTAATACAGCACAGAGCAAGCCAGACGTAATGACAGCTGAGACATGACTTATTAGCGCGCCCGTACTTTCGGATGCCATAGTCTCTAGCCCACTCATAGGAATTCGTGGACCTCACATATTTCTAAATATGGAAGTATATCTCTGGAAACTAATTTATGAATAATATTTTCTACACATCAACTACAAAACTATATATACTACTTATTGATAAGCAAGTTCTAACCACAAATCAATCCTAATAGTTATAATTGCATAAAGAAAAACATAGAGGGTCCATGAATTCTTATGAGTGGGCTGGAGACTGGCATCCGAATGTACGGTCGTGCTAATAAGTCATGTCCCAGCTGTCATTACGTTTGGCTTGGTCTGCCCTGTATTCATGTCTGTCGGATGTTGGATAGGGTGGGTAAGTGTAGGAACATGTTTTTATATTTCACTCGATATGAAGAAATAAAGCTTAGATATTGTTGATACCAATTATTGATCAAAACATACTTGGTGCCGAGACATCACTATAATGTAAAACTTGAAAAATAAACAAACCAAAACGTATACGAACACAGTAAAAAGACAAAACAACGAATCAAAATCGCTATGTGGAAACAACGCTTAAGTAAAATAATTATTTATAAATAAAAGAACACAATCCACCACATAGGGTGTACATCACTACATGAGCAAGTTAATCTGGTTCCCAAGCAAACTAATCGCACACATACACACTTATTAGCGCGACTGTAGTAGATTGGAAGGGACACTCAGCATAGTAGGCCTACAGGAAGTTTACCAAGAGAACTTTCATTCCTATAGGTAGCGCCAACGAACTTCACAAAAATCTTGATCCCTGACCTCTTTGTAACTCAAAAGGACCTTGAGCAAACTGGCTGTAAATATCCACACCTATTTCCTGGTGGACTCTTCCCAAATGATAGAAATGTCAGCCCGATTGTTTTCATTCATTTTGAGTTATAAGAAGTTAAGGGGTCAAGATTATTGTCAAGTTCGTAGGCGCTTCCTATAGTGCTACAGTGTAATGAACCGCTTGTAAGTTTTCTCCCATAAGAAGTTGTAGACTGGAATAAAAAATGAAAAACCTGGATATTTAGCAGATGGGATGCTACTTTTGTCCGTGAGAGAACTGGTACTGTTCATCACAAATTACTTTAGCTGATGCAGTGCTGTTCTCTCCTTCTCATGTACAGTACTAGACCTATTATGTATTAAAGATAAGTTTATTATTGAATATTTAATTGAAACTCAATTCTTGTCAGATGTGATTACTGGTAATATGTTTGATGCATTTTTTTTTATCACCATGCACTCCGTGCTCAAGACCTGGGCTAAGGCAGGCCATCTCATAGCTCAGAGGTAACGGCTAGGGATCACACCCAAGAGGTCTAGCGTTCGAAAGCCATCTCGTAGGGTGGGTGCCGTGATTCATCAGGTACTTCAGTAAACAGTTAAGCTGGAGTCACGCGAGCCCTTTTTCGAGCAATTGTTACGGGCAATTATGGTCTGGAAGCTTAAAAAATTGCACTTTATCAAAATTCAGCCGCCTAACATAATACACCTTCAGTCTAGTTACCGATACCAGTGCGAAAATGTCTCGAAATAATACGAGAACAAACGGAAAATTGACGGAAAAAGCGCTCGTGTGATCGTTGCTTTACCACAGATTGCTAGACCGCACCGTCCACCAACAACACTGGTGTCTGACAAATAGCACACTGGCTAATTTATTTAACCCGTTCTGTGCCGGCGACGTATTAATAATTTTATTCTAGCTATATTTACAAGATTTGTGCAGCTTAAGAACGATCTGTGGTAGTAAAAACGGTTAGTGAGATAGTGCGAAACCTTTTAATTGTTGGAGACCCTTTGTAAACTGAATAAAATCATCTAATAGTAGCCAGAATAAAGTCAAGACGACGTAGCCGGTACAGAAGGGGTTAACCCTTTGAGTACCAGCGAGGTGTGAGATATTGTATTCTAGCTATATTTAGACTATATTTTGCAGCTTAGGAAGAATCTGTGGTAGTTGTTGTTGCTGTTGCTGTTCCCCAGGCTGCCTGGCCGAACAGCCCCAAGGCCCCGAGCAAGGCCAAGGCCATAACCGACCGCCCCCACAGAACCCTCCCTGCCTACCACAATAAAGCCTGGGTGACTGAAGCCACTCCATGGCGGGGAGCTGAGGAGGGTGTGGAAACGCCCGGGAAACCAAAGCCCCACCCCAGGCCCTGTGCCTCTGTTTGAAGCTGTATTGCTAGATGTCCTTCCTAGGCATCATAAAATTGTATAAACGCAGCTGAAATAAAACTAAAAGACGTCACTGGGACTGTAAGGGTTAAAGGAGAGAAATGAACTAAAACTCTCAGACTATGTTCCTCGTTATGTGTGCATTTATCAATTGAGTTACACAGTATATTATAGAATTATATAAGTTATATAGATACTCCAAGTATTATTGTTTATCATTACAAAACCCTGTAATGTTGCACACTATTACACACAGCAATTAACCCTTTGAGTACCAGCGACGTGTGTATTATATTTATACGATATGTGTAAAGTCAGTGAAAATAGGTTAGCCTAAACAGACCGGATGCGGAAATAACTTGAACCGACCTTGCCAAGTGAGATATCTTTCTTGGTGACACTGGTAAGGTGTTCGCCTCATAGCCCAAGGGTCCCAGGTTCTATCCCAGGCCCTGGCATATTTTCGTGAGGCTATTCCCGCATCTAACGAAGTTTAGGTGTATTGGTAAAATTGTTCAGATGGTCGAGAGTAAGAACGGAGCTCCATAAATCCTCTTTCGGGTATGTTGTAAAAACCGATTCCTACATATGCAGCTTAAGAAGGATCTGTGGTAGCTCAAAGGGTTGGTTGAGATAGTTTGAAGCCACGTTATTGCTAGAGGTCCTTCCTAAACTGAATAAAATTGTCTAATAGTTGCCAGAATACGATAAAAAAGGGCGTCTCTGGTACTGTACGGGTTAAGGGGATTTTTTTTTTTTTTACCAGACCACTGAGTTCCACTAAAGCACTCTCATAGGGCTGGCCTGAAGATGTCTTGAAATATAGACAAAAGCTTGTAGTTCCAGGATTATTTTTTCCTAGCAAGTACAGGTAGCCTACAAGAAATATTAGTCATTATATATTGTAGTTCTGTTTTAGTTGGAACAAAGATTTCTCATTAGTTGAATCTTTTATACATAGAGGACAATTTTTGTCAAACATAATTTTGTTTTAGAAATTAAGTTACACTCTGTTCTTAACATTAACCTTCCATTACAAACCTCAATGTATGTATGTATGTATGTATGTATGTATGTATATACTCAGCCCCAATCCCCACTTTTTTTTATTTTTTTATTTATTTATTTTTGTATTTATTTTTGGGGGGACGCGACTCAAGACAGAGCCCGAATAGGGACAACATAACAGAAAACAATGAACATGCAAAAACAAAATCCAAATTCACACACATCTAGGTCATCCAGGAGAAAACCCAGAGACAGGGTCACCAAGGTCCCTCCAGCACTTCCCCGGCCCCCGACCACCTGGAGAGGTTCTGATCTCGGCAGGTAGACATGCAGCGAAGCCCTATCATTTTATATACAAAACTGCTAAACTATTTCCCGTTTCTTGAACTATTCAATGTGAGTGTCATCTTTTTATTCTGGCTAACTTTAGATGATTTTATTTGGTTTAGGAAGGATCTCAAGATATCAAAGGGGTAAAAACTGTCTTGATTAACCTTGTGACTCCCACAGGTCCTTCTTAAATTAATAAAATCATTCAATGCTACTTAGAATGAAATTAAAATTGTGCCATGATATTCAACTCCCAAAGAGCGGGCAGTGTTGTTTACATCACTGTTGCGCCAGGCGGGTATATTTACAGATAACGAGCTTCATTCCGTGCTCTTTGTCATACATAAACAAGAGCCAGAGCGTAATACAATTACTGTATATATTATTATGTTTTTTCCACCAACCAACTTCACTTCTAAACTCAATTAATGAAATCAACAAATACATGTGGCACTCCAGGGACTCGAACCCAGGATACTCACATCGAAATTCCGCGCACTTATGCATTACGCTATCAAGACAGTGAAAGGGCGATAATAGAGCTTTCCAATGACACCTGAATCATCCTTGTATGACCAAGGCTTCTCTTGCAACGATAATGTAACCGGAGGCGAAAATACCCTGAAATGAGGTATTTTTCCCGATTTTTATCCTTGTTGAGAGCAGTAGGGAGGCGGGGATGAGATACAGTATGTCTCAGTGACGGCCACATAGCGGTGGCGAGCAGTCCGAGGCCGCCTATCATCCCCCCAACGATCGGGTTTCTCTCTCATAGCTCAAAATTACCCTCAACTTGCGGTGCTTGTCATATGACGGGAAAGATAATATTCGCCACCCCTGCGGCGCCTGTCATATGACAGGCACCACGAGTTGAGAGTAAAGTTATGTAAGGAAGTTACACTAATTCAAGTTGTCTACTGGGACAGATCCACCCTTAACCCCTTCCGTACCGGCGACGTCTTTTGAACTTTATTCTAGCTATAGTTAGACGATTTTGTGCAGTTTATGAAGGATCTGTGGTAGTAAAATGGTTTAAGTGAGACAGTTTGAAGCCTGTTAATTGCTGGAGGCCTTTTTTAAACTGCATATTATTGTCTAAATATTGCTAGAATATAATTTAAAAGACGTCGCCAGTATAGAAGGGGTTAAGGTTAGTGTGGTTGTAGATAAATGCTGTAAGGGACTTTGTTGAGGTAATGTTTTGTACTATTCCAACATCAACCACAGTGATGACATGGCGGAGCAGTGTTTTGGCAGGACTATTGTACTACTGTCAAACTGCTCAAAGGCACCTTTGAGTCATTACAACGTAATGACAAATTATGTTAAACTATTGTATGTATAATGTACACTCGACCAAAAATAATCTTTACACTGGTGAGCTGTAAATAATCTAGTGTGAACGGAATGAATCGGGTGAAACATACGTCTGTGAGGTATTATCATAAGATTTCGACCCACTTCCAGAATGTTTAGAGCGTTAGTGTAAAGATTATTTTTTGGTCGAGTGTACTGTATAATCACCCTTTTCTCCCTATACTGTACTGTATATATAATTTAAAGTTGCGAAATCAAGAGAAAGGGTGACTATAGTTGGTTTATTTCAGTTGACGGTAAATTGAATCCCTAAACAACTGATTTCTCGATAATTATTGAAAAACTATGATACTTCTGTCTCTGCGTTACACTAATTATAATGTAAAACTTGCAAAATAAACAAACCAAAACTGGGATGACACAATATAAATGCAAAAGAACTAATCAAAATGCCACGTTTTCATAATTAGCTTCATATTACGCCACAAAATCTTGGTAATAGCCGAGTAATGAAAGTGGGAGCATGGCTATTTACCGTCAGCTGGAAATAAACTGACTATAGTTGGTGTATTGTTTATTATTTTGACTACAATTGCCGACATGCGAGTTTCGTTTTATAAGGAAGTTGGAGCTGTAGACAACGATATTTAACTGAATTTACAGCTAAAATACGGTCGTAGTACATATATAAATACTGTACATAATACCCAATTCAACATGACATTTATTCATCAGAAACGAACCATGTTATTGCATTTCTGTTTAATTAAAATGTAAAACTTGCAAACTAAACAAACCAAAACTGGGACAAAGACAATATATCGATGTTCATGGTTCCAACTTCCTTATAGCCTGAAACTCGCAAGTGGTTAATTAGATGATTTTCTTTAGCTAATAATCTATCTTAAGGTCTCAAAGGGGTAACCTATTATCTCAATAAACCCTCTGAATAACATACAAGTCTTCCTCAATTTACGATTGGGTTACGTTCCTGAAAACCCGATCTTATATAGAACCCTAAAATTAATGGGGTAAATGGGGCTGCGTTCTGGGGCCAACCAAAACTCAAACAGCGTAATGCATAAGTGCGCGGAATTTCGGTGTGAGTGTCGTAGGTTCGAGTTCTTGGAGTTCCACGTGTGTTTGTTGATTTCATTAATTAAAATGTAAAACTTGCAAACTAAACAAACCAAAATTGGGACAAGGACAATATAAAGTCAAATTAAATTATCAAAATCGCTATGTGGAAACAACGCTTACTAAAATGAAATTTATGAAATAAAAGAACACAATCCACCACATAGGGTGTACATTACTACATGAGCAAGTTAATCTGTTTCCCAAGCAAACTAATCGCACACATAACAACGCACTATCGTCACGTTCAAGGAATTAGTCAAATTTGGGAAGTCCGGGACGTTCTGGTAAATTTTACTAAACTCTGCATGAATAAAGAAACTACATGTTAAATGTCAAAATATTCATTTAAAATCAAATTTGCAACATGACAAGACATTAACAATAGTACAAAATACAAATATTGATAAGATATCTATACTATTACAAAATAATATATAAAATACAGTACAGCACTCACTAACGATAGTGCTATCGGGTAGGTACCTGTAAGCATAGCATGTTGGTTGGTGAAAAAAATATATATAATATCATAAATTGGGGCATTGGATAGTGAGGGAGACATGTAGGTGTTTTTAAAGCCATATAAAATTTTCTAATTTATCCAGAATAAAAAATTTCATCATACTGACAGAGTTTAAGATTTTCTGTATTATTATTATATATTTTTTTTTGGGGGGGACTTGTGTATAGTTACTACTTTTATAGATGCAAACGAGTATTAAAGGTTTGATGTAGTCTTTAGGATAACTGTATAATATGGTCAGTGATACATAGAAGTTTTTGTATTAAAGTTTGAATCATACATTTCTTATCACTATCCTATTACATGGGGAATGAGGGCAAGATTTGTATTTGTTGTTCATTTATTACCGTATATTGTTTATTCTTATCTTGATGTTCCTCCCAAAACCTCCATCAAGCTTAAAAAATACCCCAAAGACCCCTCATTGAGGTAAATTTGTACATTTTTTTGTAGAAAAATTACCCGGCTAAAGGTAGGTTCCTCCTAAATTACAGGAGGTGATCGTGGGGTGAATCTGGATGTGAGTCTGGATGGGGAAATATAGGAACGAGTGGAGTGTTTTGGGTGTCTGTGACAAGTGATGAGCAGGAATGGAGGTGGAGGTGGGACAGAGAGTGTGTGAGGGAGGGAGGGTTTTCGGAGCAGTGGGAGGTGTGTGGAGGGCGAGAGGTCTCGGAATGAAAGCTAGGGGTGCAGTGTGTCGGGGGGGATTGTTGTGCCAACAGTTGTTGTTGCTGTTCCCCAGGCTGCCTGGCCGAACAGCCCCAAGGTCCCGAGCAAGGCCAAGGCCATAACCGAGCACCCCCACAAAACCCTCCCTGCTTACCACTAATAAAGCCTGGGTGACCGAAGCCACTCCAAGGCGGGGAGCTGAGGAGGGTGCGGAAACGCCCGGGAAATCAAAGCCCCACCCAACGCCCTGTGCCAACAGTTATATATGGGGCTCGGACACACTCACTCACTCTCTCACACACACACACACACACACACACACACACACACACACACACTCTCCTGTATAATAAATATATAACTACAGTATATATATACTGGTTTACGAAGTAAGGAGTACAGTAGAGCTACCATAAAACTACAGTATTGTATAATAATTGTGCTTTGTATTTAGGCTACATCTCGCATACAGTCCAACATAAAAATAATAATAAAAACTTTCATTAAAGTATACAGTACATAACCTACTGCAAGTAATTAATGCATTGATTGGTATAATCCAGTAATATGGTATTTACTGTACTGTACTGTACTGTAGCAACATACTGTACCGGAAGCTAAATGATGTGAGGCATGGTACTGTACACAATTAGGACAGTGGTTTTGGTAACACAGTAGTTTGATGACCACTGTTTTTGGTTGAGGCAGTGCTGTGAACTACATGATAGCAAGCTGGGTATTATTTAATTTCTTTTTATTTTATGTACATATGTAGTATGGTCCCCTCTGTACTGTGTGAGTCTGAAATAAAGTATTATTATTATTATTATTATTATTACTACCTACTGCATTACTGTCACTATAGTTATATACTGTATATTGTTCTTTTATTTATAAATGATTATTTTACTTAAGCGTTTTTTCCACATAGCGATTTTGATTAGTTGTTTTGTCTTTTTACTGTGTTTGTATAAGTTTTGGTTTGTTTATTTTGCAAGTTTTACATTATAATATATATGTACTGTATATACAGTACTCACACACTTACCCCACAGTTGGGGGTGGCCGACTCGAGACAGAGCCTGAACAGAAACATGTAAAGTTCCAATTCTTAGGGTCCGGGACCACTTTCGTGTTCCCCTGTCCCTTTCTCTGTCTCTTCTAGTAAGTTAATTTTACAAGGAGTTGAGGGTTCCTAGTCACAATGGTTATAAAACCATTATTCTCTAGCAATATTTTGCTACATTCTAATTCTAATGTAAAACTTGCAAAATAAACAAACCATAACTGGGACGACACAAGATAAATGCAAAAGAACTTATCAAAATCGCTATGTGGAAATAACGCTTAATAAAATAAAATTTTGAAATAAAAGAACACAATCCACCACATAATGGAAGGCGACCTGTTGTTTGTCCTTAGCTTACATATGGTTCTGTAGCTTTTATGTTAACATTTAAGGGTGTAATCCTCAAGCTCTAACCATTAAAATGGACATTGTACACTGAAATTAAATTAAGAGGGAAATCCACCTATTCAAAAGATGGGCATTGATGTGTCTTTTACAAAAAAAAATAATTACAGTACAGAAATTGTAAAGGCTGACATCAATGAAGATAATAAAAACTGAATTAGTATGGAAAGTCCCTATGTTACCATGAAGAAATTGTCATAGTATGGTAGTTGGTAGCACATATAACTATATGTGCCATACTGTACCTAAAATTGTGTGCTACCTAAATTAAACATTGGTTATTTTTATAATACACATGAACAAAGCATTTCATATCAAAGCTTTAATATTCAGTTTAGCTTAGGATCATATGATTTCATCAACAGAAAAACTTGAGCTGAAGCTGTGAAAGCAAGATAAAGAGTTTTTTAATGTAAGTATTATAATGTAAAACTTGCAAAATAAACAAACCAAAACTTATACGAACACAGTAAAATTACAAAATAACTAATCAAAATCGCTATGTGGAAACAATGATTAAGTAAAATAATAATTTATAAATAAAAGAACACAATCCACCACATAGGGTGTACATTACTACATGAGCAAGTTAATCTGGTTCTATATAATGTATCTATCTATCTATCTATTGCCGGACGCCTTACTCCCCTTACGAGGGTGGCCATACACAGAATGCCCCCAAGCGGACCCATTCCCTGTGAGAGGGACAACCCGAGCCAGTTTAGTGAAGGACTTACAGGATTGACCACTCAATTTAGGATCCGTCCGACTCCGAGGCCCTCTGTGTATCTTGTTAGCACTATTTTTCTACAGTGGTGTTCGGCTAATCCATCCACTAACCTGCCTTACCCTTAGGTAAGCAGTACGGATTTGTATCAGGTTTACTCCCCTAGACAGGTTGCCAACCAAGGCTGACGAGTCCCATCCACCCGGATTTGTATATGGTTGTCTCCCCTAGATGAGTTGCCTACCAAGGCTAACAAGTCCCATCCACCCGTTAATATAATGTATAATAAAAGTAATACAAGTCAAGGTCATTATAGTGAGGAGACAACATGTAAAACTCCTTGTGGGGTCGGTGTAGGACAAACACCGGACACGGGGATATTGTTGTTAACTAACGCCGTGTTGGTAGTTGGTCCTATTGCCACCACCTTCACTCCCGTCAGCTCCACACCCACAGACTTCATCACGGGTAGGGTAAAGGTAACTCCCGATGGACTGAAAAATACCATCACCTCTGGTAGCTGACCGGAGGATTTTAGCTTTTGGATGGCTGTCTTTAGCTGCGGGTGTTGAGCTGTCTGGTAGGTGGTGAGAGCTCTAAAATCCCGGTCCTGTTTGGCTAATAGCTGCGGTAGTTCATCCCGCCCCATATTACCACACGGGTAGAGGAGAGGCTTGTCGAAGGCTTTGGTGTCTCGGATGATGATGGGAGCCAGCTGTTGTGCATTACCGGATTCTTGGCCGATACACGACAGCTTGAGGCGGGTCTGGACGGCCTGACACGTTGCCTCACCAATAACAAACGCTTTCCTCTCCGACCAGGCATGATGATGTGTAACAGAGAGATTACTGTAGAGATGTGCCACGGCTTCCACCGCCCGCTGACTGGTGAATATAATACCACTGTGGCCTTGGGGGTTTTCCAGGGCTGCTCTCAAAACATCTTGGTTGCAGAATGTGAAGGAGAGAACCGGTACGTGGATGGCTGTGTGACCGGACCGACTCAGTGCGTCAACATACTTCCCGTCACCATCCTCACTGGACTTCAACAGCCATATGATGGTCATGGTGCTGTGCCGCAACCTGTAACTGTAAACATTCTGTAAGTGATACAAGTCTAAAATTAAATATGTACTAAAGGTAGTGCCAACGAACTTGACAATAATCTTGATCCCTGACCTCTCTGTAACTCAAAAGGGCCTAGAGCAAACTGGCTGTAAATATCCTCACCCGTTTCCTGGTGGACGCTTCCCAAATGATAGAAACGTCAGCCCGATTGCTTTCATTAATTTTGAGTTATAAGAAGTTAAAGGGTCAAGATTATTTTCAAGTTTGTTGGCACTACCTATAGTAGTTTGTAAAATTCACCTACTAGATGAGACAGTAAAGGGCGAGGGAATGCGAAAGTGGTCCTGGACCCTAAGAACTGGAATTTAAATGTTGTTTCTGTTCAAGTTCTGTCTAGAGTCGGCCAGCTCCAGCTATGAGGTATGTGCCTGAGTATATACATACATACAGTCCATTAAATATAGGTACCGTATATGAAACATATGTCAACCTGTAAATATTCCATAAGAGGTAGAACTTTACAAATTAAATCTATCAATCTATCTATTGCCAAGTCTTGATCCTCGAGGGGTTGGTCACAAATGAATCGCCTCCATATTCTGAGGTAATTTGTTTGATTTTCTATCTTGTTCCTGTTCAGTTTTCACAGGGGAAAGGTCGCTAGCTCAACTCCCCGTTAAATTATATACTGGTAGTTAATGTGGAGCGTATGGAGAGTGAGCCCCCCTGTTACTACTCTCCTTGGCGCGGTTGGGGGGCTTCGGGGCCGGCGACTGGGGCTTGATGGGGGATGGTCGTGGTAATTGCCCTTCCTGTCCCCTCGAGCTTTCGTCGTCAGCTTGACTAATTTTGAGTAGTTTTTCCATTTCTCTTTCTATATTTTTCCCCTTCTATTCTTATTCTGTCCTATTTGGTTGTCCTCGGGCAACCTATATCTCATGTCTCCCTGGCCTGGCTAGGTAGAAGACTCCTGACCTGATTTGTCTCTTCGGTTGCTGATGTAGCCAAGCTGACTTGATTCCATTCGGTAATGCAATTTTTTCATCTCGCTGTGATTTTTTTATACCTTAGTCCTGATATTTCATTCTTCGCCTTTGATCACTTCTTGGTTGGTGCTGCAGTGTAGCAGTTCTTGCCTCATCCTTCGGCCCTGCCCTATAAGAGCTCTGATGTGGAGCTCATGTGGTCCGGCTGAACTGATAAAATGGCGAGAAATGTCTGCGTGTCTTCACCTTCCTAGATTTGTTCACCCCCTTCCCTTCCCTATATATCTTGACTTGATTAGTTGTTCATCTTGATCAAATCCTTCGGGTCAGCCCTATGAGAGTTATTTTGTGGAACTCAGTGGTCTGGTTAAACTAATATAAAACAAAATAAAAAATAAAATAAAAATGGAGTAAGATGGAGGGATGGAGTTGAGAGATATACGAGTGAATATGGTGTAGGGTGGGAGGGGAGCTTGCTGATGGATTACAGAGGAGTATGGAGGCGATTCATTCCTGTCCAACCCCTGCATCTGGCAACAGATAGATATGTTAATGTGTAAAGATACTGATGTTAAATAGTACTTCTCAATACCGGTACTGTACAATAATTTATTCGCCTACATCGAAGGGCTAATACAGTACAGTACAATACAGTCTATCGGTCTATCTATTGCCAGGTGCCTTGATCCCCGAGGGGGAGGCCAGGAATGGAGGCAATTTGTTTCTCTAATATATATACAGTATATATATATATATATACCGGTATATATATATATATATAGGCCTATATATCGTATATATATATATATATTTTTTTTTTGGGGGGGGGGGGTTGCTATCCCAACCAACCTAGGCCTATAGGCTGTACAACCATTGACAGTACAGTACAGTAAATTAAGTCAAAAGCCAAAGTACCTTCGCACTGATTCCCAATAAATTCCTTATAGGCTACAGTACAGTATATGAAATAAGTGAGAAGAGTCAAAGGACTCCAATGGATACAAGAATTGATGTTTTTCAGATGCTCGTAATAGTAGGCTATTTATCATATTGATATCGGCCTACTATCCCCTCCACATTGGAAGGCCTATATGTTATCCCCCCCAGACATGGGGGACACTGGTGAGTGGTGTAGGCTATTGGGGAGGTCAAAAGGGGTGACATAAAATTAATTAAATATCCACTAATATTGGAATCAATGTGTAGTGGAGAGTATGATGGATCATGGGTAACCTATTCAGTGATATTGAAATAGGCCTAGGCCTAGTCTACATTGACATGTGCAAATTTTAACCTAGGCCTATTCTTATTTAACAAAATTTAAACCACACCTAGGCTATTCTGCTTTATTTAGTATGTCACATCCAGATCAAACTTCCATTTAAATTTACAATAGGCCTATTACAAAAATGCCAATAGGCTAGGCCTACTGATAAAGATGCCAGCTCTACCATAGGCCTAGCCTAATGAGAAAATATATTTCTAAATAGCAGATTCATTTGGGTCAATATACAGGAGGCGCTACAATATAGGTAGCAAAATTCTAATGGTAGTTTTGGGTTCCTATCATCATATGCTTCATTTCTATATACTTTTTATCCCCGGGGAAAAAAAAAAAAAAAAATCTTGGAATTTTTCATTTATTTTCTTGGGATTTTTTGTTTTGGTCATTAACCTAACCAAAAAACCTAACCTAACCTAATAGCCCCCAAATACATTTAGGTTAGGTTAGGTTAGGTTTTTTGGTTAGGTTAATAAAAAAAATAAAAAAAAAATCCAAGAAAAAAATAAAAAACCCAAGATTTTTTGTTTTTTTCCCTGGGATAAAAAGTATATAGAAATGAAGCATATGATGATAGGAACCCAAAACTACCATTAGAATTTTGCTACCTATATTGTAGCGCCTCCTGTATATTGACCTTAATTTGAAAACATAAGCTCAAAATGGTATAAATATTATTGACAATCAAAGCTTCTGAACAAGTATAGGCTAATGCCTACTCTCTAAACCTGAAGCGGAGACAGCAATCTGTCAAAAGTGTCGCCTGCCTTTTATCAGCTGATCACAAACTTTATTATGGGAACACTGACAACTTTTAGGATAGATATAGTAGAACGGAGAGTTTATTTCATAAGCATATTAACATATTCTAAGCTTAACACCTGTCCATATGACTTATGAAAGCAAAAATATATATTTGTTTCCATCATGGTTCGCAACACGAGACGAACTTTTTTATTTTAGGCAGAAGAATAATCACTCAATGATCAGCACCATTTCTACAGCACCCTTAACTAAATAAGCCACCTACAGACACATATGTAGTTTTATTTCAACTACAAAGACTGTGTGTTGTGTGTGTGTAATGAGGTGGAAGAAGGTGTGATAATATTATATATAATAAAGGTATTGACATGGGAGTTGGCAACGTGACTATTGTGCTGGCAGTATTATCACTGTTGCCAATTTAGCTAAACTAATGCTAGATCTACAGTGCTTGAAGCTAGCGGCAAGTATTGAAATCTAGCGTCAGGAATGCTGATTATATTATGGATTTTTTAGCCATTTATAAGTTATATTCTATAGATTTTTCAGTTGCATAGCATAATTTTGCATTTTATACTATCAAACGAGATATTGTAGCAACTTTTGAGGACTTGAAGGCTTGTTTTATGTATCTTTGGTAACGCTGATTATTGTTGTCTGTAGTGAGCTCTGAAGGTGACGGAGCTCCACCACAGGAAACCTATCATTATCTGACTGTCCTGGGGCCTTGTATTACTCCATAGTGTGACAGTTTGGTACCATGGCGACCATATTATCACAGTACAGTACAACAGGATTCTGTAAGTTGACCTCCAGTGAAGGAATATAAGAGTTTACACCCGACTGTCACGAGGCCAGAGGAAGGCACTTGTCATTGCTTGTTCTAGGCCTCTAATATTACTTGACACTTCACTGTTTGCTGTATTAATATGTCATAATAATTTTACTTTTAGTAAAGATGAACGTCTTGAGAGTGTTATATCTACTGCTTAAATTGTGTCACTTTCATTAAAGGATTGCAGATTAAATTAGATTAGGCCTAAATTAAGATTATGCTAGGCCTAATCTGCCTATGCCTAGTCCTATCATCCTATGTCAGGCTATGTGTAAAACCTAACCTTTGTGTTCCGTATTTGTGAATTTGGATTATGGTGCAGTGTTACTAGGCCTATAGGCCTAGCCTAGAAGTGTGACAATTGGAAGAGTTTGGCGACGATATAATTAGCCTAGGCTAGGCCTATGTCTAGGCTAATTTGAAATTTTGGTAGCATTCAAGGAGACTACATCAGGACTCTTGTTCTTCTTACCTCTGACCGGGTATAGGCTAAGCTATCCTAGTGTTTACTAGCCTATACCCCTTTGAAAGGACATTAGCCTAACCTAACATCCTTACCTAACCTATCCTAGTATTATGGGTGGGGGCTGCCGCCTCCACACCCCCGCTATTTGACATCTTCGACAGATTTTTGGTGTATTTTTCTGTGAAAAGGGTATTTTTTCAATTTGCCAATAGGCCTAACGAAAATCCTCCATGCGGACTATAGGCCTATGGAGAAAAATATGGCGAATCTGTTGGTGCCTATTTTCCCTAATAAATTGTTTCTAATAAGGCAGATGTAGTGTCCTTGAAGATTATCAAAAAAAAATTGTTCTTAGGCTAAAGTATTCAAAGTAATTAGGCCTAAGGCATAAAAAATCACCTGATTTATCTAACTCCAAACCTAACCTGTTAGGCTAGCCTACCTAAATTAGGGATGGATGTAGTTTTCGGGCGAGCGGTCGCCATGTTATGCGCTCGCAGTTACGTTCCCGTCTATTTCGACGCTATATTTTCTGCTATTTGCCCCCTGTCATTACTACATGAATACTCCTCCCCGTGGCGTAACTGATAGCGCGTCTGGCTCACAACCAGACGGCCCCGGGTTCGAGACCCGGGTGGGGAAGAGACATTTGGGCAAGTCTCCTAACGGTGTAGCCTCTGTTCACCTAGCAGTATAAATAGGAACCTGGTATAAGTGGACGAAGTTGTGACGTCCCATCTGGGGTTGGTGATCGGTTACAAGGTGAGATGGGTATCGTACTGGTCAACCTAAGCCTTCGGGTGAGACTGGTACCGTAGTGAGAATGGTATCGTACAGATTAACCCTAAGCCTTCGTTTCCAGATGTCGCCAATTGGCTAAAATACAGACTACACACACATCCACTGTCCACAGCCATTCCAACGATACATAAGCACTTAACATGCATTTCACGCAATACATTCCCAGTTAAGGAGGCGCGATAATAATGAGCTTAGCTCACATTGCGTGGATTCCCCTTGACGAACAAGCTAGTGAATTACTAGGTTAGGTTTGGTTAGGTTAATGTATTTTTATATCCAAAGGCAGTCAAAATAGACGGGAACATGATGGGAAAGGTCCGACGCCACTACGCGTAGTGTAAACAAGGCTGGCAGTACGCCCGCACATAACATTCTTGCCCTAAATTATTACTGTATTTGTAGTGAAGGCCTGTGGACTGCCACCCCCCTATCTCCCCCCCCCCCCCCCCTGCTGAACTGTGAATAGGCCCCCCCTCAACCCATCGTGGATTAGGGTTATATCTATAGGCTATACTTACTGAAGTAAAAAATAGGTTATGCAAAAATATCCCTAGGCCTAGTCTATTCCTGTTATTTCAGATATTTTAAGGCATCCGACAAGAGATAGATTTTTTTTATTTACTTAAATAATAGAATATAGGCATATGCAAGTATATTTTTTTAATTCATATTGTTTTGCTAAATTTTCGATGCATTATTTCCACATACAAATACTGTGGTAAGTTTGATAAGTTTTTTGTTTTTATAGGCTACTGTATTACGCATTCTATCTATCTATTGCCTGACGTCGTGATCCCCGAAGGGGTGGCCATGAACGAACCGCCCCCATGCACCTCTGTCCCCAGTCAGTGCCCCTCCTCCCAACCAGCACCGCCTTCATCCATATACCGGTACTTCCTCACTCCATCCATCCACCTCTCCATCTCTGTCCTTCCACCTCGCTCTCGTATACGGTACCCTCTTAGTCATTCCTGTTTTGGTATATTTGTTTTTGCAAATTTTACATTATAATTAATGGTGTATATGTTGTTTCAGATAATGCCCCAGTTAGTAAAGGGTTGATGGGGTGTATGTTCCTGACCTGTACAGCCCTTAATGTGCCGCTCTTCGCCCACCTCCGTAAATACCTCATCTGTAAACTACCGGATGTATTCTTCAAAGGCGAGGTGGGTCACAAGGCTGGATGATTGTTTATTGTGTATAATGTGGTTTAAGGGAAGTTTTTATTTATTTATTAATTTGTTTATTTTTTGTGATTGTTTATTGTGTATTGTGGTTTAACCCGTACTGTACCGTAGGATACAGTAATAAAAGTCCCCAGCAGTCTCAAGCAATGTGGCTAAAATGGCAGGAGAGACCACCTATCCTCCTCCAAAGATGAGGCAACACTGGCTGTCACCCTTCAGTGGATCTCATATAAGCTGAGAAGTGTTGCCAATACGGGAGCAGTGCTCAAAAGGTTGTGGTAACTGGTACAGGGTTGTACAGGCAGTTACAAGGAAAGTACATTACTGACGGATATATACGTCGCTGGGACTGGGGAGTTACTTATCTATTGACGTATATATACGTCGCTGGGACTGGGGAGTTACTTATCTACTGACGTATATATACGTCGCTGGGACTGGGGAGTTACTTATCTACTGACGTATATATACGGCGCTGGGATTGGAGGGGTTAAAGTTCCAGTTCTTAGAGTCCAGGACCACTTTCGCGTTCCCTTGCCCCTTACCGGTACTCTGTCTCGTCTAGTAGATGAAATTTATAAGGGGAGGAGGATTCCTAGCCCCCTGCCCCATGAAGGAAACCTAAGACAGCAAAAGAGACAGACAGAAACGGCTAAGGTTGGGTAGAGGATGCCAAACCTCACTCTGGATAGGACCAGCCCTCACCCATTATATTTTTTTTTTTTTTTTTTTTTTTTTTTTTTTTTTTTTTAGTAAAATGGAGGAGACAAAAAGCAAAACTGCCTGTAGCAAGTGTCTCCCCCAAAGTTGAATGAGTGAGAAAGCCAAATTATGCAAATGCTTTTTGGTCTGCAGTATTGGAAAGAAGAATGATATGCTTGTTTAGTGTAGTGAAATGGATAGGAAGAGGTGTTTGTGAGAGCTAGCTGGATTACTATTTGTGTAGATGAGACAGACACAGAAACAGTAAGGGAAGCCAGACAACAAAAACAGGAGTTCCAGCAACTCTTATCACATGCCTATGAGGCACAAATAAAGAAATACCACTAAGATTTTCAAATAAATTATATTCACTAAGATTTTTAAATGAAATAAATAATATCAATATGATCAACTGGGTAATGCCCGGCACGATTAGTGTCTACAATCTCCCTAATCAGTCGGAAAGATGGCCACGACCACCTATCACTGATTTATATTGCTTAGCATCAGTAGTAATTACAGTTGATCATATTGATGATAATATTTATTTCATTTAAAAATGTTAGTGAATATTATTTATTTGAAAATCTTTGTGGTATTTCTTTATTTGTGTAATGTGTTAATAATTATTGTTTTACATTTCAGATTTGGAGAATAGCATCAGCCAAAATATCATTTGTTGATACCAAGGATCTTGTGTGTGGCTCATTGTTAATTTATTACTTCAGGTAAGTGCTATGTTGTTTTTCTTTCTCAATTTGTCTCATATTTTAGATTAGCCGTCCGGCTGGCTCAGTTGATAGCGTGCCCGATTCCCATCTTGAAGGTCTCGAGTTCAATCCCCGCTCAGATTGAAAGTTTTTCTGGGATACAGCCGGCGGTTACCATCTCCCCATGAGCAAGGGGGATGGGTAATGGTCTCTGGTAGACTAAAGAAAGCCAAGCGCTTGTGAATCCTCGAAGGAGGAGATACGGGCGCTATATAAGTAACCAGAAGATTATTATTATTATTACAGTACTGTAGTTTGATTGGGTGTTTAGGGCCCCTTACTGAATGTAACACGTCAATTTTTCCACAAGGCAAGCTCCTTCAGTGCTGTCTGAGCTAGTTTAACCCTTCACGCACATGGCGCGATTTGCGCCCTTTCCGGGATACCGTAAAGTGGGGTAACTTCGGACTTGGGTCATAACTTCGGACATCGGCGATAATAAGTAATTAGACATTGTCATTATATAATGGATTTTTTTTTTTTTTTTTTTTGTGGGGTCCGTTTAGAGAAATGGCAAAGGAAGAGCATGTAAAACTCCTAGGGAACTGACATGAGTATAATTATGTACCCGAAAAAAATATTATATATGTGACGAAAATATGTACATTTTTCGCTACCCTGCCAAACTTCTATCACCCTGAAGAAATTTGTTTGTATGAATGATGTTGTGACTGATATAATTTTGTAGTAACATTACCAGAGACAACATCCACCAAAGGAAATTTGTTACACTTGTATAACGCTCTAGCTAGAACAGTATAATTTAACCGATTGTGTTTAAAAAAAAAAACATAGTAACTTCGGACATGGAACAAAACAATCGTTTGTTATTATTTGCCCTATGAAAATCATTCATAATACTTGTACATCATTAACATGGTGGTAAAAGATCAAATCATCATTCTCTGAGTCCAAAAACCCATAAAAATATGATACTATGCTAACCGATTTATGTATTTCGGATAATTCTGGATATTAATTAAAATGTAAAACTTGCAAACTAAACAAACCAAAATTGGGACAAGGACAATATAAAGTCAAATTAAATTATCAAAATCGCTATGTGGAAACAACGCTTACTAAAATGAAAATTATTAAATAAAAGAACATATAATATATATAATATATATAAATTAGGAGAGGCATATATCTTGTCCAAAAAAAAATTTATCTGCCGAAAGAAATACCAACAAATACGTTATACTGTACCTATAAAAATGCTCAAATTCATAAAAGTGTATATGCATTGATATACAGTAGTATACATACCTATATATTTTCACTAGGCCTAGTTAATTTTCGAGTTATTGATTTGACAGCATTGGTTATTTTTCCTGCTCAATATTTTCTAGGAGTGAGCTCGATGCCTAACGAGAACAGATCCAAACAGAATATATGTTAAATATCGTATATATCCCCCTCCTATACTGATTAGACAGGCCTAAAAGTATTGACTGTGCATTTTCCACTATAACATTGGACAAGAATAAGCAGCAATAATAAAATATTCATATAAAATAGTAGGAGCCGAAAAATGAATGAAATAAGGCCACGAACGTAGGTCCGAAGTTCTCCTCCGTTCGTCCTAAGTTATCTCAGCTTTCTTGGCAACCATTTTCCATAAGAAATCACCTATGTCCGAAGTTATCAACTTTTCAAGCAAACTTCGGCCATCATTTAGGATAAGGATAGCTCTTTTATTATAGGGGTTAATTTTAGGAGGCTTCCTGGATTACGGCACACTACCACCATACATCACTTGACCTAGTTAAATCTCTATAATGTGTTTAAACTCAGGAGAAATTGTTAAAAAACATCGAAAAATGTCCGAAGTTACCGCATTTTACGGTACATAAAAGCCTTTGTGACCATCAGGGGTGTTTAGAAACCTTTAGTTTAGTTACTTCAACCTCTGTGGTTGTCTTTGAGTGAGCTGTGGGCAGAAAACTAATTTTGGAGAGGTAATTATGAGATTGGGAGAATTCTATTTCTGAATGCTAAACGGCAACCCCCGCGTCCACAGGATAGCAAGAGGGTTAAGCCTTTGTGTGCAATATTCTGTTTTGCTATTTTTTGTGGGTAAGATCCTGTGTACCGGGAGGAACTGTTTTTCAGATGCCTATTTACTAAGAATCATTGAACAATATATTTAACCTAACCTAACCTAACCAAAGCCTAACCTAACCTAGTATATTAGTGGACTATTTATGAATGTAAAATTAAAAAATATATTATAAAATTTAAAAATTATTGAGATATATGTACAGGTCCACCCGCTACTCAGGATTATACCTTTTTGTGTTGTGTTATGTAATGTGTTCCTAAATGTATGTGTGTGTTGTTCCGGCAGAGTGTTTGAGCGTCGGTATGGTTCTCACAAGTTTGCGTCTTACCTGGTAGCCTCCCAAGTATTAACCACGTTGTTAGAGGTGTTGGCTATCGTCACGCTACAGTGGTTCGCGCTGGACCTACACTCCGGTGGATTCCTTCCCCCGGGGCCGTAAGTTGACCATCATTGAATGTTGTTTGTGATTAACTTTAAAGTATTCCTTAACCTGTGCAGTAACGGTGACGTCCTTTTCATTATAGGACTGCCACATGTATTTGTTGATTTCATTAATTGAGTTTAGAAGTAAAGTCGGTTGGTGGAGGGAACATAATAATTCATTCAGGTTCAGGGGTAGTTTATAGAGAGGCCTTCCTTAGGGTTAAGGCCCCATTAATTACTCCTTCCATTCATCTATCCATAGCCTATGATAGCGCAGTTGGAATGTGTGTACATGCTTAGATTGATATGCAGGATTCAAAACTGCATAATAAATCGTTGGCTTGTCTACCATTCTTTAACTGTCTTCGTAGCGCAATGGATAAATGCACTGAATTTCGGTGTGAGCATCCTAGGTTCGAATCCTTGGACTGCCACATGTATTTGTTGATTTCATTAATTGAGTTTAGGAGTAAAGTCGGTTGGTGGAGGGAACATAATAATTCTGGCAACTCTTACATGATTTTATTCAGCTTAGGAAGGACCTCTATCAATTAAAAGGCTACAGACTATCACATTTGATCCTTTGAGCTACCACAGGTCCTTGCTAAGCAGAATAAAGTCTTCTAATAGGATGAAAAAAACTTCACCGGTACTGTATGGGTTAACATTACCACCATTATATATTACTTATGATCAATTTTAAATTACTCCATAACCTTTTTGCCATTACACACTATTTATGATAAACTTTTGACTCGATCTTTTTTACCCTTTAAGCCATTCATTATACAGGTCTCCCTCGATATACGATTGGGTTACGTTCCTGAAAACCCGATCTTATTAAATAGAAAGATCGTATAGCGAACCCTAAAATTATTGGGGTAAATGGGGATGCGTTCTGGGACCAGCCAAAACCCAAACACCTACATCTTAAAACCTATATTATACATCTTAAAACCTATAATAATATCGTAAATCGGGGCATCGGATAGTGAGGGAGACTTGTATTTAGGCCACCATTTATCAATATTATTATGCTTAGGAATGATGTTTGTGAATTTGTATTTTGTTTTTGTGTTCATTGTTTTTGGTTGTGTTTTGTGTTATCCCTGTTCTTGCTCTGTTTTGAGTCGGCCGCCACCCCCCCCCCCCCCCACCCGCCAAAAAAAAGAAAAAGTGTGGATTGGGCCTGAGTAAATAGAGATAGAAATGAACTTTGGGAAGTGTTAACTATACTGGTGTTATAATGAGTGATGGTAGATGTGGCGACCCTACCACCTGCCACTTTTGTGACACCTGTAGAGATAGCCCCTGGAGGATGGGACTGGGAATTCCACCTCCAGAGTTGACCACTTGCGAGTTTCAGGCTATAAGGAAGTTGGAGCCGTAAACATCAATAATAAACAGAAATGCCATAATAATGTACGTGTCTGATAGATAAATGGTATGTTGAATTGTATTTTATGTACAGTACAGTATTTATAAATGTACAGAACTACGACCGTATTTCAGCTGTAAATTCTGTTAAATATCGTTGTCTACAGCTCCAACTTCCTTATAGAACGAAACTCGCAAGTCGGTCAATTTACTCCCACTAATGGATCAGCCATTTATGTATTCTTTCCTTGTCATCCCTGTTCCCTTTCCTGTGTTTCTTGCTGATCCTCCCTACTATTTAAGGGAGTGCGTGTTTGGCTTCTGGCTGGTGCTGTAGATAGCTATAGGCTGTTCGCTGTATGTAGGCGAGAAATCATGACCTCTATCTTCTGTAACTCAAAAAGGGCTAGAGCAAATTGGCTGTAAATTTCCACATATATTCTTGGACTGATTCTTCCCAAATGGTAGAAATATTAGCTTGATTACTCAAGTTGTTTTTTAGTTACAGAGGTTAGAGGTCATGATTTTTTGCCTACTTACAGTGAATAGACTATAGTATCATAGACTACAGTAGATTTGGACTTGACACAAAAATGGAACTTTGCCAGTAAGGGACCCAAAATCGGAAAACAAACTCCCAAGTTCGAACCTCGAAACCGCGAATATTGTATATTTTCTTCGCGGTTTCGAGGTTCGAACTTGGGGGTTCGTTCTCCGATTTTGGGTCCCTTAATGCAAAGTTCCATTTTTGTGTCAAGTCCAGATCTACTGTAGTCTATGCTAGTATATATAATTTCTCTAAGAGTTATTGCATAATGTAATAAAGTAAAGACATTGTTTTGTTTGCCAGGTATGGTGTAATCTTCCCGTTGTTTGTGAACTACCTGTTTGATATCCCGAGAGTAGCCCAGACCAGCGTACTAGGTGTTCCCATCACCGGCAAGACCCTAACCTACCTCCTGGGTCTACAAGTGTGTTCTACGTCACCAGCCACAGTTATCTCAGCACTCGCAGGCATTGTTAGTATCTATACTCTACAGGCTCTTTTAATCAATAATTCACCCATAATCATGCTCTTATGTATATTATACTCTATGTACAGTCGCGCTAACAAGTGATGTCTCGGCACCAAGTATCAGCAATATCTAAGCTCCATTTCTTCATATCAAGTGAAATATACAAACATGTTCCTACACTTACCCACCCTATTCAACATCTGACAGACATTAATACAGCACAGAGCAAGCCAAACGTAATGACAGCTGGGACATGGCTTATTAGCGCGACCGTACTGTACAGGTCTCCCTCGATTTACGATTGGGTTACGTTCCTGGAAACCCGATCTTAAATGGAAAAATCGTACAGCAAACCCTGAAATGAATGGGGTAAATGGGGATGCGTTCTGGGACCAGCCAAAAATCAAACCCAAACACCTAAAAACCTATAATAATATCAGAAATCGGGGCATTGGATAGTGAGGGAGACTTGTATATTGTGTGTATTATTCTTACAGTTTCTTACAGTTTCTTACAGTAGATCCTCTGGAAAAAGGCAAACTATGCCTGTGTATCCAGCTCAGTACCAGTACTTGCACTGCTGCGGTCGTTCACGGTGTTGGCGGCGGCGGTAGCAGACGCAACATTTTTACTATTCTGTATTTTTGTTTTATAATCAAACTTCAAATCTTGTCTTCCCCATGCTTTATCAAGATTACTTTCAAACTCCCTTATTGATTCGGAATCGACTACATACTGGGGCAGTGCGTTCCACTCATTTACCACTCTATCACAAAATGAGTTCTTCGCCTTCTCAAGCCTATTTCTTTCTTTGTAAAATTTTCTTAGAGTGTCCTCTCGTTCTTGTTCCCTCCCGCATCAAGAAGATACCTTCACACACATCCTCATCGTACTTTCCTGACACTATCTTAAAAGTCTCTATCATATCCCCTCTCTTTCTCCTATATGCCAGTGTCGGAAGTCCCAGTGTCCTCAACCTCTGCTCATAGCCCGCGTTCTTCAACGTACTCTATTTCCCGTAGCCTCTTTTATAGTTTTCTCTTTCTATATTTCTAATGGGGTAGGGATGCGGCGACCCCAGCACCTGCCACTCTTTGGTGCAGACAGCCTCCTCTGTGGTAGAGGGAAAAGAACTTCCACCACAGTATTTCCCTGAGAGGCATAAAACATGGCTGGAAAGGGCAGGGGGGTAAAAATCCTAGACCCCTTGTCATCAAAATTATGTAGTTTGCCAGCCTAATATGTTATATATGTTATGATAAGTTCTTTTGTCTTTATACTCTGTTCGTCCCTGTTTTGGTTTTTATATTTTGCAAGTTTTCCTTTATAATATGTTATCTCAGATTGCAGGTTTAGTGTACCGGTACAACGTGGGTTGGGTACAACAATTACCGTGGGTGCCGCGATGGTTGGCCCGCGGCGGCAGCGCTACGCTGGCCAGACTACTAGCCTCACCCCCGCCACCAGAGGGACCTACCGGGGCCACGCTAGATTTACAACGACAGGAACAGATAGAGATGTGGGAACAACAAATGATGGTGAACCGAGCCCGAGAGATGAGGAACAGGCCGGGGGTAAATGTATAACAACCACTATCTATTGTGTATCTAATGAACTTATTATCTTGCTTCATTATGTTGACAGGCTTTAGATGTATTTGGTAATAATAAGGTATAATAAGTATATATCTATTTGAATATATAATCCTTTAAACACAAGTTATAAAGCATTTAGGTTATAATATCATCATGTTGTTGTTCCCCAGGCTGTCTGACCGAACAGCCCCAAGGTCCCGTCAGGCCAAGGCCATAACCAAGTGCCCCCACAAAACCCTCTCAGTTTCACCACTAATAAAGCCCAGGTGATCGAAGGCGCTCCCAGGCGAGGAGCTGAGGAGGGTGCGGAAATCCCCGGGAAACCAAAGCCTTCAAACAAAATTGCTCTGGTTTGTCACCCTGGAGCTGCGCGTAAGGGTAGACCTAGATAGACGTGGGATCAGGTACTCCGGTCCAATCTAGAAATAAAGAACTTGACAGCAGAGGCAGCCCTTGCCAGTGCCAGTGTCGCCTGGAAAGACGCCATTTAGGATGTGAGACTAATCACATTCTCTGTGGACAAAACGGTCTTTAACCTCTTCAGCACGATGACGCCTTTTTACCTTTGATTCTTGCCCCTCAACTTTCTCTTCATAATTGCTGAGGGGCACAGGGCCCTGGGTGGGACTTTGGTTTCCCGGGCGTTTCCGCACCCTCCTCAGCTCCCCGCCATGGAGTGGCTTCGGTCACCCAGGCTTTATTGTGGTAGGCAGGGAGGGTTCTGTGGGGGCGCTCAGTTATGGCCTTGGCCTTGCTTGGGGCTGTTCGGCCAGGCAGCTTGGGGAACAACAACAACAACAACAACAACAACAACCTTTGATTCTGGCTTAAGGGGAGGCAGTTGGTTTTTCGAGTCCTCCTCCTCCCTCATGTTTAGCCTTATTATAGGTACCGCCAACGAACTTGACAATTATCTCAATCCCTGACCTCTTCGTAACTCAAAAGGACATTGAGCAAACTGGCTGTAACTTTAAACACCTATTTCCTGGTAGAGTCTTCCCAAATGATAGAAATGTCAGCCCGATTACTTTCATTCATTTTGAGTTATAAAAAGTTAAGGGGTCCAGATTGTCAAGTTCGTTGGCGCTACCTATAGTTATGAGATTACAAGACATTCGCCCCATTAGTTTGGCGATTTTCAGACCTTTTGCCCCATTTCTTTGCCAATATTAAGACCTTTCGTGCCATTTAGGTGTCAATTTTTTTCCTGGCGAGCGATAGCGAGCCTGTATTTGAAGAGGAATCGGTCTTCAGCCGGGACATTTTTCTACTGAAAAATGTACAAATCTATATCGAAGGAGGGTCTTGTAGGTGTTTGTTTAAGCTTGATAGAAAGCAAACTAAACCCCTTCCTTAAACCTTTCAGCCAAACCAGTAAATTATGCTGCACAATACCGTCTGAGCTCCCTTAAGATAGACGGTTTTATGGAATTTAAAAGCTAGGTTATTTAAAAGTTTTATGGAGATCTCATTTACCGGTACCCTTTTTTTCCATTTCCCCTCAACTTTCCCTTCATAATTATTGAGGGGCACAGGGTCTTGGGTGGGGCTTTGGTTTCCCGGGCGTTTCCGCACCCTCCTCAGCTCCCCGCCTTGGAGTGGCTTCGGTTACCTGGGCTTTATTAGTGGTAAGCAGGGAGGGTTCTGTGGGGGCGCTCGGTTATGTCCTTGGCCTTGCTCGGGATCTTGGGGCTGCACAGCCAGACAGCCTGGGGAACAACAACAACAACCGGTACCCTTTTGAGCCCTGAACGTAAATTATAAGCTAAAGAAAATCGCCTAATGGTAACCAGAATAAGATTAATAGTACGTCATGGTGGTGAAGGGGTTAAACTTTTATGTATTATAATGTAAAACTTGCAAAATAAACAAACCAAAACTTATACGAACACAGTAAAAAGACAAAACAACTAACCAAAATCACTATGTGGAAACAATGCATTAACCCGGTGAGACCCAGCGTCGCACGTGATGCGTCGGCAGTGTTTGATCACCAACTCCCAGCGACGCATCACGTGCGTCCGACATATAAAAAACACTTACGTGGCTCGTAAGGTAGGAAATGGCGGGAGAATAGGAGGGGGAGGTACCGTAGTGTGTGTGGGAGCCGGGCCAGTAGGTGTGAGCGGGCCGAGACAGCCACGCGGCTGGTGGTGATGGGCTTAGTGGGGATACTTTACACCCTTAGTTCACCGCCACTTTGAACCTTCATTACTCCGGTCGTATGGGAGCTAGAGGCTTGAGATTTATGTGAGACACTCCTTAGGATGTATGCCGTACAATGCCATACTCAGTTTTTACCCTAGTGCTCCCGGGCGGGGGAGACGAACTTTCGACCCCCCCCCCGCCCCCCAAATGACCGAAATGATTTTTTTTTTCATTTCTCACCATTCTCTTCCATTTTGGCTCAACAAATTTTTTTTGAGGCTACCCCCCCCCCCAAAAAAAAATGTCCGAGGTGATTTTTTTTTGTTTGTTTTTTAATTTCTCATCCTTGTCTTCCATTTTAGCAAACAAAAAAAAAGAAGTGAAAATGGCTTGGGACTGGGGTGAACAAAATATTATAACTAGCCGGGGCTCAACGGGTTAAGTAAAATAATAATTTATAAATATGAGAACACAATCCACCACATAGGGTGTACATTACTACATGAGCAAGTTAATCTGTTTCCCAAGTAAACTAATCGCACATATAACAACGCACTATCGTCACGTTCAAGGAATTAGTCTGTATGATGAGTGGTGTGGTGAGGTTGTGTTGTTGATGGTTCATCGTGTTCCTCTCCCCTCCACACAGGCCAACGGAGATGTTCATCCCCTCATGCAGAACTTCATGGGCAGGAGGCAAAACAATCCAGGTTAGTACTTTGGTTCACTTAACATGTTCGCGCACCAGAACACCATTTGCGCGGAATTTTGGTGTGTGTATCCTAGGTTCGAGTCCTCGGAGTGCCACATGTATTCGTTGATTTCATTAATTGAGTTTAGAAGTGAAGTTGGTTGGTGAACAAATATGAATACCGGTACTTAAAAAGCCTTGGTGACCATCAGGGGTGTTTAGAAACCTTTAGTTTAGTTACTTCAACCTCTGCAGTTGTCTTTGAGTTAGTTGTGAGCAGAATTTTTTTTTGGAGAGGTAATTATGAGATTGAGAGAACTCTATTTCGGAATGCTGAACGGCAACCCCTGAGTCCACAGGATAGCGAGAGGGTTAAGTTCACTTAATTTAAACCAACCCTGTCAGTAGTTTGGTTCACTTAGTCACTTAATTCAAAGTATATTTCCTCCACTGTACAGGTAGTCTTGATTTAATTCAGCTTGGTATTGAACTCTTTCAATGAGGCATGATGTGGTCTAGACTGTATGTGAGGATAAATGTTACTTATACTAATTACATACATAAATACAATTTTAAGACTGAGTGCTCCACACATACGTGCAGTTTCAGTCTCTTGTCCTAATGGCGGCGTTCCAGGCAACCTTGTTAAGGGCTGCTTCCCTTGTCAAGTTTTTGGATTTGAGATCGGCATGTATAGTCCGGTCCCAGGTCTTCCTTGGTCCACCCCTTGGTGCAGCTCCCTCCACAATCACAGACCTGCATCTTTTCACCCAATTTTGTTCATCCATTCTCTCCACATGTCCATACCATCCCAGTCTACTTGTACGCATCTCCTCGCTAATACTCTTTATACCTAAACGTCTCCTCAGCTCATCATTTGTTATTCTATCCTGCAGCCTGGCCCCACACATCCATCTCACCATTCTTATCTCATTACGTTCTATTCTGTTGACATCCTCTACTTTAACGGCCCATGTTTCTGAGGCATACGTCATTGCACTTCTAACACATGAGGCATACACCTTTCCCTTCAGGGGGAGAGGCATTCTTTTCATGGTCAGAATTGGCAGCAGTTCTCTGAACTTCCCCCCAGCCACATCTAATTCTAGCAACAGTGGCAGCCTCGGCCCCACCACCGGCAGAGATGGTATCTCCTAGGTAACAAAACTTGTCCACCAGCTCCAATGACTCATTTCCAAAGTTCACAGCCACAGGATCATCACTTAACACAAGCTTGCCTTTGCACACTACGCATTCAAATTTCTCTATTTCTGACATATCCTTCGGCAGGGGCCCCTTTATTCTACTACAGCGCTTACTCCCATGGTGTACCCAATATCGACAGCTGCTACATTGAATCGCGTTAGCACCCACCCCCTTTCCACACACTGCACATGGGTATGCACCGCTCTTTTCCACATTGCCTTGTCACAATCTACAATGCATAACCTTGGTTTTGTTAATATTGACTCTTAAACCCTTGCTCGCCATGCCCTCTCTCCATCTTCTAAATTTGGCCTCAGCATCTTGCATATTGTCAGCTATTAGGACTTTAATAGGACTTAGGAATTTTCATACCCTTTAATATGACCTGAGGTGTTGTTCCCTGTTAACTTTATTAACCCCTTAAATATTTCAGCTCAACATCCGCCCCCGCCCCCCACGGAGGAGCAGGTCCAGACGTTGGTGGAGATGGGCTTCGACCGAGAGCGAGTCATCAACGCTCTACAGACGTCCAACAACGACGTCAACTCCGCCACCCATCTACTGTTGCAGGAGTCATGATAATTGTTGCAGCTAGACTCTCACTATTCACTCTACCCGCCGTCACAGGAACAGTTTATCGGCGGATGAATCGGAGTCTTAACATTTGCTGAAATTCAAGTACATTGGGGTTTGTATTTTATATTAATATTAAAGAACGTGGTGTTACTTGTATCTACCAGGAGGCTAGAAATCCTCTTCCCCTTGTAAAACTTCACCTACTAGACGAGACAGAGAAAGGGGCGAGGGAACGCGAAAGTGGCCCCGGACTTGTGAGTTTCAGGCTATAAGGAAGTTAGAGCTGTAGACATCGATATTAAACAGAAATGTATTAATAATGTAGGTTTCTGATGGATAAATGGTATGTTGAATTGGGTTTTATGTATTTATAAATGTACTACGACCGTATTTTAGCTGTGAATTCTGTTAAATATCGATGTCTACAGCTCCAACTTCCTTAAAGCCTGAAACTCACAAGTGGTGGATTGGAACTTTGAATGTTTCTGTTCGGGCTCTGTCTCGAGTCGGCTACCCACAGCTATGGGGTATTGTGCCTGAATGTATATATATATACATACTGTACATACATCTGACATATATTCGCCTCGATTGTAACGGTAATTTAAATCTTGTTCCCGATAATCTTGAAATGTCTTTATTTATTTCAAGATCAGGTGACGCAAATTTTTAAAACTACAGTACTACAATTTGTTGCGCCGCCGAGACTCCGATATAACTGGCCGATAAAGTTGTTTCTGTGTGGCCGGGGCTTCACTCACTCACTCACTCACAACACTCACACTCTTGCCGGTGGACAGAACGCGAAGGTAAAGTCACATTAAAGATTTTCCCGAAATTTTTATTTGGCAATTTTGTTTCTGGTTTGAACTGGGTTGTCCTCTTAAAGCCGGTATCATACGAGAGCTTTTATAGTTAACATTCGATGATCAACATTTTTCTGGCAACATTTCTGGACTATTTTGAATTGGTAATGACTGTTGGTGGATGAATTTAGGTAGCCGAAATATTGTAAATGTTGACCTCATATACTGCCAGACCAGTGTTGAGGATAAATGTTGAGCGCTCGTGTGATACCGGCTTTATACTCTACAGTACACTGAACTTTCACCCCGGAACTCGGCTGTCCGCATATATTTCTATACTCTAAATAAAGATTTCGAAGAGCGCACACGTTTTGTTTTGGGTATGGGAGTGCTTGTGTCACCCCCGTGCTCGCACTAAGAGGTAGAATAAGTCTATCTCGTCGCCATCATGGAAGGGAAGCAAAAAAAAATATATGCCTGTGTTCGATTCGACGCCTACCTCCGCCGCGGCCAAATTGTCACTGACACAACTATAGTGACTTATTGCGTACTTGCCAGGGCCGTGGCGACACGGCCTGAATCTCCCGCCCAAACTCGTCATCTGCACAACAGCCGGGCGATGTAGCGATGTTAAGTCAACACTAGGATAAAGACAACAGTCAGTACTCCATTTTCCCATTGAGTATACCTTTTTACATACTGTACTTCTATTGCTGAGCTACGAAGGTGCAAAAATCGAGTAATACTGTATCACAAAAAAAATGCCCGAGTCGGGGGTTGTGGAGTACTAGAGGACAGCCAAGGCGGACGGATTAATATAATTACATAATTCTTAGCAACTGAACTTAATTGCCAAATAAACTGGTGGAAATATTGGTAATGTGATTTCCCCTTTAAGGTGCATGAACATAAAACACTGATTCATTAAGTCATGTGTAAGATATAATGAATACCGTGTGTGAGAGAGAAATAAGTACCGGTAACATGACGTAACTTCGGACGGGGAGATAACTTCGGACACTCTAGAAAACATTTACTGTACAATGAACCACAGTTATGGGATAAATACAACATATACAATGAACCACAGTTATGGGATAAATACATGATGTTATGTAAAAACAAGTATGTCTGCGGTGTTCTTCCATAATGCAGTCATTTTTCATAACTGTAGCTTACATACTGTCCAGAAATGTCCGAAGTATAGCCCCCGTCCGAAGCTAGGTCATTTCACGGTACCCTGTAGTAATTATATGTAGCGACATATCAGCAGCAAGGACTAGACTCATTATGCAACCCTTATCTGTGTTATGTTCACTCTTACAAGATACCACGATGCATTTATTTGTTGTTTTCTGGCTGTTATTAGAAGAGTTTGTTCATATTAGGAAAGGTATATGGAAGTCAGACGGTTGTTGTTGTTGTTGTTCCCTAGACTGTCTGGCCGAGCAGTCCCGAGTCCGGTAGACCCAAGCCGCTCCAGATGCTCGGGTCCCCGAAGGGGCCAGGGTGAGATGAGATCTGTCTCTGAGAAGGCAGCGGGGTAGGGGATCATCAGCCCACGGGCTTGCACCCCTCAAGCCAATGCCCCCACCGTCCGCAGGCCCCCTTACAGTGCCAACCAATCGGGCAATCTCGCCAGCACCTAGAAGGAAAAGTAGTACAGTAAAAGAGACAGACAGAAATGGCTAAGGTTGGGTAGAGGATGCCAAACCTCACTCTGGATAGGACCAGGGTTAATTGAAATAGCCTTTTACCCTTTGACTTCCCACAGATCCTTCCTAAACTGTATAAATGGTCTAATGCCAGCCAGAATACAGCATCAAAATGCATCATAATCTTCAAAGGGTTAAAGCATGAAGAACAAACTGTATTGGAACTTAGGAGGAAATCTGAAGGATGTCATGGTCGGAGATGAAAATACGCCGGACTACTTCTTGACCTTGAATACAGTAAACCCCCGCCCTTTAGGAATTCCAAGACGTTCGGACGAGCATTTCAATTCGGACTCATGGTTCAGCCTTTCGGATTTTTCCGAAAGGCTGAGAAAAATTAAACCGCATTCGGACCAAAGAGCCGAGTTTCGGTCTTGTCTGGTTAGGTGAATGTGTATTCGGACTTATAAACTTAAGACATTATTTCAGCCATTCGGGCAAGTCCGAATGGCTGAAGTGTAAAGTTCGGACTCGGCCCTTTCGGACTGTGGACACTTTCGGACAGGGGTCTCCCCCGATTAGTCCGAAAGGGCGGGGGTTTACTGTATATGTGTTCTGATTTGGTTGGCTCCTTCTGTATCGGCGACTTTTTTTTCATTGGATTTTTGTTATATTCAGAGGATTTTGTGCAGTTTAAAAAGGATCTGTGGTCGTAAAAAGGGTTAAGCGAGATAGTCCGAAGCCTGTTCGTTACTGGAGGCCCTTGTGAAACTGAATAATTGTTTGTGCAGTTTAAAAAGGATCTGTGGTAGTAAAAAGGGTGACGTGAGATAGTCCGAAGCCTGTTAATTTATTTTTAAGTTAATTGGTGGGTTGGTGAATAAATGTGAATTTCTTAGTCCGAAGCCTGTTAATTTCTGGAGACCCTTGTGAAACTGATTTTGTTGTTGTTGTGCAGTTTAACCCATCAGACCCGGAAGGGCTCTGAGGCACCCATAAAAAAAAAACCCCGAGCTACCCGGTAGGGCTCTGAGGCACCCATGAGCTCAAAGCCTGTAAGCTTGGTGTGCGAGGCGTCCGTCCGACGCATGTAAACAACAGCCGGCTGGACCGACGCCCCGCATCTCCGACCACAAGAAGGAGTGCGTCGCTTGTTCGTGTGTGCCTGTATGTTATTGTTAAGTATCGAAAAGTAGTGTAAAGTGGCTGTTTTTGCCATAAAGTTATCTCCAATGAAATCATCATCACAACTGAACCAGTTGACTTAGAGAGCTCTACTTAACACCATTCTACAGGTACGAAACACATCTACGCTTGGGGATGCGCGGGAATGCGGAAGCAAGCAAAATAACAAAGATGCGGTAGCCTAGGCGTAGACATTTTTCGGCCAAAACCCCCGGATTTCGGGGAATATATATGGAATACATAGCCGGGGCTGGAGGGTTAAAAAGGATCTGTGGTAGTAAAATGGGTTACGTGAGATAGTTCAAAGCCTGTACATTTTTGGAGACCCTTGTGAAGCTGAATAAAATCTAATAGTGGCCAGAAGAAGGTTAAAAAGGACGGCACCAGTACTGAAAGGGTTAAGGAAGAGATTGACAGCAGCCATAGTCTTAGGCATGGGGTAGGCATTCCCTGTCCCATCTCCTAATTCTTGTATGGTTTTAGCCCTTTTAAAGTCTCCCAACTGAAATTTTTGTTAATTTTTCTACTGCAAAATGTACACATTTATCTCAAAAGGGGTTCTTGTTTTACAGTATTTTGTTTAACCCTTTCACACATTTATGATGTAGAGGTTTGCCAGATTAGCAATAAGAAATAGTTCTCTCACTCTTATAATTACCTCTCCAAAATTAGTTTTCTGCCCACAGCTAACTCAAAGACAACTGTAGAGGTTGAAGTAACTAAACTAAAGGTTTCTAAATACCCCTGATGGTAACAAAGGCTTTAAAGTATCCCCAATAGGCTCAACATCGCGTCATATGTCGGAGAGGGTTAAGCTTGATAAAGGTCTAAGGAACAAACTAATAACCTCCCCTTAACCCTATTCCTATTACTGTACTGCACTAATGTCATGTCTCAGCTGTCATTACGTTTGGCTTGCTCTGTGCTGTATTAATGTCTTTCAGATGTTGATTAGGGTGGGTAAGTGTAGGAACATGTTTGTATATTTCACTCAATATGAAGAAATGATGCTTAGATATTGCTGATACCAATTATTGATCAAAACATACTTGGTGCCTAGACATCACTTATTAGCGCGACTGTACGCTCGGATGCCATAGTCTCTAGCCCACTCATAAATATTCCTGGACTTCACCTACTGTATATATCTATCTATCTATCTATTGCCTGACAGCGTGATCCCCGAAGGGGTGGCCACGAACGAGCCGCCCCCATGCACCTCTGTCCCCATTCCGTCAACACCCCTCCCCCAACCAGCACCACCTTCGTTCATATACCTCTCCCTCTCTGTCCCTCCACCTCGCTCTCGTATATATATACAGTATCTAATTATGGAAGTTTATCTGGAAACAGATTTATGAATACAATTTTCTATACATCCATTACAAAACTATATTTACTATTTATTGAAAAGCAAGTTCTATCCAAAAAGTCAATCCAGAGCCCTTTGCGAGAGATTAGGGATCTGGATTTTTATGGCCTACCTACAGTACTGTACTTGGAATGTGCTATATAATATTTCTACCATTTGGGAAGTGTCAGCCAGGGAATAGGTGTGGAAATGTACAGCCCATTTGCTCTAGCCCCTTTTGAGTTACAAAAGTTAGGGTTCACATATTCTGGCCTACCGGTACCTATATATACAGTATAATATATTTGTTTTCCTATGTAGATGAGGGAGACAAAAGGCAGAACTGCCCGTGACGATTTTTTTTTTTTTTTTTTTTTACGGGGCACGAAAGGTCTTAATGTTGACAGAAAAATGGGGCGAAAGGTCTAAAATCATTAAACTAATGAGCCGAAGGTCTTAAAATCTAAAAACCAAATGGTTAAACACGAGGGAGAAAGGGGGCCCCCTTAGGCGATTTTCTTTAGTTTATAATCTACCTCTACAACTCCAATTGGTAAGTACGATCTCAATGAACCCTCTTGATGACACGGTCCTTCTTAACCCTCCTGGCCCGGGCAGGCTCTCAAAATGACAGTGTGGGCTACCCGGGCGATCTGGCCGAAAAACGTCTAGGCCTAGGCTACCGTATTTTTGTTTAGTTTAACTGCTAGAAATTTCCCACGCATCTATAAATGTAGTGCGGTTTCCAATCTGTAGACTGGCGTTGAGTAGAGCTCTCTATGTCAACTGGATCAGTTGTGATGACGATTTCAGTGGAGAGCACTTGCAGGCGATGTTAGCAATATGACGATCTTTTCACTACTGAAACAACAACATACAGACATACAATAACAAACGAGTCTTCTCTTTCTTGTTTTCGGAGGTGCGGTGACGTAACGATCGACTTTGTTTACATGCGTCGGACGCACGGCGTTCAGACCAAGCTGAATAGGCTTTCAAGCTTACAGATTTTAAAATGACACTCGGGCTCCTGCCCTTAATTCGTGGTGTCATTTTAAAATGACAACCGGGCCAGGAGGGTTAAACTGCATAAAATCTTCTAATTTTAGCCAGAACAACCATAATTTTCATCATATTCTGGTTATCATTAGACTATTTTCTTTTGTTTGTAATCTACCTCTACGACTCAAATTGGTAAGTACGATCTCAATGAACCCCCTTGATAACATAGGTCCTTCTTTAACTGCATAAAATCATCTAATTTTAGCCAGAAACAAAGGTAAAAAGGCAATGATGGTGCTGAATGGATTAACTTGTGAATGGCCGGAGAACTTTAACTGTCATTATTAGCAGAGTGGTCCCTCTTTTGTTTTATCTTATTATCATGAGCTATTTACGAGTGTGTGTGAGTTTTATTTATTTTTATTTTTCCTCCTTAGGCCTCCATCAAGCTTAAAAAAAACATCCCCAAGATCCCCCTTCTAGAAAAATATATACATATTTTTGGGTAGAAAAATGATCCGGCCAAAGGCTGGTTCTTCCTAAATTACAGGCTCGCCGGCAAGAAATGTTCATCTTTTAATAGCACGAAAGGTCTTCATATAAACAAAGAAATGGAGCTAAAGGTCTTAAAATCGCCAAACTATTGGGGTGAACGTCTTGAAGTCTGAAAACTAATGGGGCAAAACATGAGGGAGAAGGGGGAGCAGAACAAAATATATTATCTCCCCTTAAGCTAGATACTGTTGTTGGAAATGTTAATGTGTGTTGTAATAATATTATGTGGTATAGTCTGTTCATTCTAGGTTGGGCAGAAATCGTAACCTCTAACCTCTGTAACTCTAAAAGGGCTAGAGCAAATGAGCTGTCAATTTGGTAAATATGCTGTTTAACACCGGGGACGATTTTATACAAGTATTTTTTATTTGTTTTCCTTTTTTTTTTTTTTTTTTTTTTGTAGGTGTTATTTTATGAACCCCGTCGGAAATTACAAAACAAATATTATCCATCAATCTTAAGACACCAAAGCAACAAAACATATTCGCTCGCTCGCGATCACATTTCTCCGGCAATTTTGACTGAAGTGGTATGGGGTGCTGTGTTACATCCTGGACAGGTGTCGACGACAGAGACATCCAGAGTCTTCTGATAGCTCAGAAGAGCTGGATGGTGCCCACATCTCAACCTGGCCAGGTGGACTCTGTCCTCGCGAGGAAGGGAGGATTCAGAAGGATGGATTTCGGGAGGTCGTGCCTGCAGCTGTATGTTGTCTCTTGATGGAACGTCGAGAAAAATAAGTATGGTTGGAGGTCCTTCCTAAACTTAATATAATAGTTGCCACAAGAAAATTAAAATTACATTACTGGTACTGAAAGGGTTAACCAGCAACACAGGTTTTTTTGAGGCATCACAGACGATGTTGAATATACGCTGATTTTTTAACAAACTTTATATTTATAAATGTATAGTCCATTTTTTTCCAACTGGCGGTAAATTGCCACGTCTTTATCTTAATTACTTAGCTATTACTAAGATTGTGTAGTGGAATATGTTGTTTATTATGGAAACTTGGCAAGAATGGGACGCAGCTAGGGACATATTAGTTTCATATTTTTCTATTATATATGGATCAGTCAGCCGCCAAGGGACTCGGTTTACCAATTGGGAGTGCCATAAGGAAGTTTGAGGTGTAGACATCGATATTTAGCAGAATTAGCAATTAAAAATTGGTCGTAGTACATTTATATATACATAATTATAAAGTAAAACTTGCAAAATAAACAAACCAAAACAGGGACGACACTATATAAAAACAAAAGAACTTATCAAAATCACAATGTGGAAATAATGATGTAGAAAAATAACATTTTGAAATATAAGAACACAAAACCACCACATAGAATGTAGCCTACAGTACATCACTGTATGAGTAAGTGAATTTGGGTTTAAATCAAATTGTATTGTAAAACTTGCAAAATAAACAAA
Organism: Paralithodes platypus; assembly: GCA_032716605.1. NCBI lineage: Eukaryota > Metazoa > Arthropoda > Malacostraca > Decapoda > Lithodidae > Paralithodes > Paralithodes platypus. The sequence goes on along the minus strand of CM064504.1, from coordinate 72,943,445 downwards.
CCCAAACAGGGACGACACAATATAAAGGCAAAACCAAATTAATCAAATTTTCTATCCATCAGAAATCTATATTATTGTATTTTTGTTTTATATCTATGTTTACAGCTCCAACTTCCTTATAGCCTGAAACACGCCAGTGGTGAATATACTGCCAGTTGGAAATAAAGAGACTATAGTTGGAGCTGGAGAGTTAGTAAGAAGTGAGTGTATTGTATATAATGTAATTTTAATATTAAATTAAATCCATTTGTAGAATATGTGAGTGTCATGTATATAATGTACTGGAGCTGTAAAAATGGTGTGTATCTTAAAGTTTAGTTTGGGTAATATATAACATTATCCAGTTCAGTTTTGAGCCCGTGTCAGAAGCAATTTTTCCGTAAATTTCTACGGACAATTGTAGTTTGGCAGCTATATAGGCTAATTAAAATTTAAAACTTGCAAAACAAACAAACCAAAACAGGGACGCCACAATATAAAGATTTTTTTTTTATTTTTTATCAAAATCACTACTGTATGTGGAAATAACGATTTAGAAAAATGCATTTTTTGAAATATAATAAATGCAAATCCAGCACATAGACTTACTCATCCCTATATGAGTAAATGAATTTGTCTCCCAAGCAAATTAATCGCACGTACTGTATAGTAACATCTATCTATCTATCTATTGCCGGACGCCGTGATCCCCGAAGGGGTAGCCACGAACGAAACGCCCCCATGCACCTCTGTCCCCAGTCAGTCGACACCCTTTCTCCTATCCAGCACTGCCTTCACTCATATACTTCTTCACTCCATCCTTCCACCTCTCTCTCGGTTTACCTCTCCCTCTCTGTCCTTCCACCTCGCTCTCCTACACCCTCTTAGTCATTCTCTCGCTTCCCATCCATTCCATATGACCGAACCATCTCAAGATGTTCCTTTTAACATATATACTTTAATTAATTTCATTGGGGGTGTTTGGTGTTGTGGTGAAGTTAATAAAATATAGTTTAACACTTTCCAGCACATCTACCTCCACACCACCACCACACCTCTCTCGTACTTCCTCATTCGTCTGTCTATCCCTCCATATAACTCTTGTCATAAGTTTAATTATATTTGAGCTGCATAACAGAATTTACCTTCGATTTACTTTCCGATTGTACTGCGTAAGAGCCTCAAATAGTACGAGAAAAAGCTTGCTCATGGAAAATTGCGGGAAAAAGCTTTCGTGTGACAACCTATGTTATTATTTTTATGGTCATTCTTTACTGTACAAATTGCACCAATGAAGATCCAATTTTTTAACAGTTTCTCAATGCAATGGTAACATTAGTTATAAAATGTGATGTTTGTAATAAAAGTAACCATACTCTCAAATATTGTTTACTTACAAGGCATCCACACCTTAACCCTTTCACGCATATGACACAATTTTGAGCCTATTGGGGATACTTTAAAGCCTTTGTTACCATCAGGGGTATTTATAAACCTTTAGTTACTTCAACCTCTGCAGTTGTCTATGAGTTAACTGTGTGCAGAAAACTAATTTTGGAGAGGTAATTATAAGAGTGAGAACTATTTATTATTGCTAATCTGGCAACCTCTGTGTCATAAAAGCGTGAAAGGGTTAACAATTGCGGTTTGAATATTTTTGGGAATTACTGTCTTATTTATAAATACAGTAAATAGGAATGAATGGAGAATGCTTGTGAATAGATGAGTGAAAACGCGGTCGTTTGGAGAGAGGGTGAGGCGCCTGGCCCGGATAGCTTGTATATACAGTCAGGACCCCCAATTCGCGAGAATAGGGGTGACAGGAGGCATCGCGTATTGTGAATTCGTGTAACTAACTTTAAATGGGAATAATTAGATTGGGTGACTTCTCTCAATTATGGCCTATTTTCGACATTTTTGGCCCTATTTTCGACATTTTTGGATCTACAGTACAGTCTATATCTTATATATAAGAAGAACAATGAATACAAATATGAAACCTTACCTTAAAATTAGTAGTAGATAGGCTAGGACTAGGACCGTAGGACTTCACGATTTTCTCCAACTTCTCCCTCCCTGACCAAATCGTACGAACAGTTTACTCTGACAAGCCTATTGCACAGTTTCCTTCTTCTTTTTTCTTGCGATCCAACACTTCCACCTTCATTTTGTGTGTTATCTTCTTATATTGGCGTGGCATGGCGAAAAAAGTGGCAGGCACTACAAACGTTTGGTCACTCCGCACGGCTATGAGCGCTTGAGCGGGACTGTGGGAGGGAGGGAGGGAGGGTAAGCGGGAGGGAAGGCAGGTTATGCCCGTCTTCTCTTTTCGGAGCTACTCCTGGGCCTCGCGAAACGTAGACGTGCTCGCGTATCAAGTGGGAATAGCGGATTTGGCCCCTTCTTAGCTCTCGATTCGTGTATTGTGGTACCACCTCGCGTAATTAATGTTTAATTAATTAATGTTATTTTCGAGGGGTAACTCGTGTATTAGGGTTTTCGCGCATTGTGAAATCATGTATTGGGGGTCCTGACTGTATGAATTAGGGTATGCCTGGATGTGTGGTGGGCTGGCTTGTGGTGGTAAAGCTTTTTAAGTTGATTGAAATAATATGGAAGTAGCATTATTAACCTGACACATGCGATATAGGCCTACCTGTTTCTGACAGGTCCGCCAGTGTGAAAGATTTAACTTCAATTTGGACCAAATTTGTTATATATACCATACAAGGCAATAGTACTGCACCATATGTGCATACTTACTTGTAAAATGAACATGCGAACATTGAAGAACCAGAAAATAGGCATAAAGAACAAATATCCAGTGAAGAAACAGATTATTGTGATGAGGTAGCAAGTGCATAGGAGGCAGAGTGACATAGGTCTGCTCTCCCTGGAGTCTCGAGACACTCCAGCTGTTGTTTCACACATGTATGAGGGAGGGGGAAGATAGGGGAGGTTATTATTATTATTATTGACTGAAGGTATTTGATGCGGGAGCTAGGGAGGTAGTATAAAAAAAAAAAAAAAAATAGGGAGTGGGGGAGGGGCAAAGTTGAGGGAGAGATGGGGGAAAGAAACATATAAGGGGAAGAGAGGAGATGGTGGTAAGGAGACATGCCACCTAATTTCATATTGCAGCCATTTCCCAGCACTGGTGGGTTTTGTGTTGTTTTTAAGCGTCATCTTCTGGAAGGAACATTCCAGAGAAAGAGCACTGTGTGTTACATAAATATCTTCCTCGTCAGAATATGGCAGTAACCAGACTGAACAAAAGTTCAGCCAGGCAGCCAAAAAGTTTGGTTAGACTGCTTAATGTTTTGATGGTGTATATGATTAGAGTGTTTATAAGACTATGTGGTGTCCCAGGTTCGAATCCTGGTAGGATTACATGCTTTCATTAATTTAATTGGGAGATGTTTGGTGATGGGAGTGAAATTAATTAATTAGATTAAATATTCAGCCAAGCAGCCAAAAGTTTAGACAGGACACAAATTAAACTTTGGTTAGGAAACCAAAACTTCAGCCCTGAAGTTCAACTGATCAGCCAAAACTTCAATTGGCCGTCCAAAAGTTCAGCTGGGCAGTCAAATGTGTGTATTCGGACAGCCAAACCTTTTATGTTTCCATTGGAATGCTAACCCTGCATGTGTCACGTGTTATAGTCTATTCAATATAGGGCCTAAGTAAGCAAGAAATCTTGACCCCACACCTCCATAACTCAAAAAGGCCTAGGGCAAATGAACTGAAAATGTTCACACCTATTCCCTATCTGACTTCCCAAATGGTAGAAATACTAGCTGGATTACTGTATTCCTGTACGAGTTACAAGAGATTAAAGGTAAACATTCTGACCTAATTATAGTGAACAGACTACACTACTCAAGCTCCCACTTCATAGGCTTAGGTTTAAGTGGAGTTTTTTTTGTTCGTTCTCTATTAGTATCTGTTGATTTCCATTAGCATTATAGTTTATATAGGCTATTATTCACTTTTCCTATTTTGACAAGTCCCGACAGCCCCAAGTTGAGCCGCACGGCCGATATAAAGGTCAGTCCCGGACAAGCTCATGCTGAACTGAAGAAGCAGAAAAAGAAGAAGTATACAAGCAATCATGGCGACGGTGGAGCTGGAGGGCGAAGATTTTTTCGCTCTTGTTTCCATAGAAGAAAAGAGCCATATACCCGAGGCTCTTGCCAAGAAACTACAAGATGTTTGGGCGGCCAAGGTGAAGGAGGTGCAGAGCCTTAAAGTGGATGGAGAGAAACAGAGACTCGGGGCGGGTAAGTTGTGGCGGCCGCGGCGTCTGGGGCCCGCGTTTGAATGTTTACTAGGCCTAGCCTACATTGTTTGAATTATATCTAGTATTAATTGGTGAAACTAGTATAGCTACGTACTACCCTCAAGAATAGATGGATAACTAATTCAAGGTTATAAAGTACCACGTTGTTTAGATAATGTGAATATGATTGTCCAAACGAGATTAGTGTAGGCTAGGCCTAATCTGTCGGCATGTCAATTTTAGGCTTAGCCTAGCCTAAGTGTCACTTTTAAAATATTCTGAGTAAGCCTTAAGGAAGAGCCTAGGGTAATTCTTTACTTATCCGGCAGCTCCCTTCCTCCACCCCCCACCCCTGAGTGTTTTGAGCATAGACTAAAGAAAAAGGAGTAGGCCTCGGCTATAACTTTTCCGCTAAATGTTCTGAGAAATTTAATAAGTTAAATTTCTCAGAACATTTAGCGGAAAAGATAAACAAAGCCAATAGAATTGTAGGGCTGATAAGGAGGACATTTGTGTCACTTGACGAAGAAATCTTCAGGAATCTATATACAGCGCTGGTTAGGCCACACCTGGAATATGCAAACCAGGTGTGGGCTCCATATATGGTAAAGGATATAGAAGCAGTGGAGAAAGTGCAGAGAAGAGCTAGCAAGCTGGTACCAACGTTGAAGAACGCGGGCTATGAGCAGAGGTTGAGGACACTGGGACTTCCGACACTGGCATATAGGAGAAAGAGAGGGGATATGATAGAGACTTTTAAGATAGTGTCAGGAAAGTACGATGAGGATGTGTGCGAAGGTATCTTCTTGATGCGGGAGGGAACAAGAACGAGAGGACACTCTAAGAAAATTTACAAAGAAAGAAATAGGCTTGAGAAGGCGAAGAACTCATTTTGTGATAGAGTGGTAAATGAGTGGAACGCACTGCCCCAGTATGTAGTCGATTCCGAATCAATAAGGGAGTTTGAAAGTAATCTTGATAAAGCATGGGGAAGACAAGATTTGAAGTTTGATTATAAAACAAAAATACAGAATAGTAAAAATGTTGCGTCTGCTACCGCCGCCGCCAACACCGTGAACGACCGCAGCAGTGCAAGCACTGGTACTGAGCTGGATACACAGGCATAGTTTGCCTTTTTCCAGAGGATCTACTGTAAGAAACTGTAAGAAAATAACTAAATAGCCTAAGATGGTCACCAATTATTTTGCAATATTTGAAAACAAATATGGATTTTATAGGCCTATGCTCTAAACATAGCCTAATATGAAAATGTTTTTTTAGCCTCGGCAAAACCTAATAAAAATATATGGTACTAAAATGGAATTTTGTCGTAACATGGTTGTCAATATCTTCCTATAGACGGCACCGATTCGTACACACGCCATTTTCACCTGTCTCCCGAGGTCTGTCCACCAGCTTTTTAGTCAACACTAACTCCACCTGCCCATAGGTTGGGTTAGGTTAGGTTAATTAGGTTAGATTGTGCATCCGCTTGATCAGGAATTCGCTCGAAGTGACTCGCATTCGTATTTACAGATACGGCCGAATACCGGTAGGCTACTAAATGGGCGCCGGCCCAACCGCCATGTTGTATCCCACGTAGGCCTACTACGGACACATTGTAGGCGTTAGGTGTGGATTAGGCTTGTATCCAATGTACTAGGTCTATGTTACTGGATATTTATGATTTAAATAAGTGCTACGTTTTCGATAAATCTGGTTATATGGCTTTGCAATTAGGGAAATCATGAGCCGATTTCCGACATTTAGTTAGTCTTTTTCGATTCTAAAAATACGATCCAAGTTTTGCCAAAAATTGGCTCGGGTTTTCCAAAATTATGCTTTTTGGAGTTTGCAATTTAGGGAAACATGAGCCAAAATTCTAAATTAGGTTACTGTAGGCCTAATTGGGAAACTTGGCTTGGGTTTTCCAAAATTCGGGTTTTATGGCTTTGCAATTTCGGGAAACCTGAGCCAAATTTCTAAATGAGGTTACTGTAATTTTGTTATCTATAAACTCTCAAAATCCGAGCCAGCTTTGGCCAAAACTTGGCTCGGGTTTTCGAAATATTGGGTTTTAGGCCTTTGAAATACCTTAAAACCCGAGCCAAGTTTTGCTAAAATACGTTTTAATCGCCGTTTTACGCATTTAACCCCTCATTTTCCCTGTACTTCATAGCCCTCCCCACTATCGGGCGGCGTATCTTACGATCGTTGTATAATGGGGAAACCGGTTTCGCCGAGGGTTGTAATTATTTCCAAACACTATACTGTATATTGATGAAAACTCGGAAAAATAAAAAAATCCATGGGAAAATTGGTGACCATCTTATTTAGTTTTTCCATAAAAGGATACAGAGGATAGGCTACTAGGTTGAGGACCCCTCAACGGTCAACCCTCCATCATGGCCCCATGACTTATTGTAATCATCAGTACTGACTACTGTATAGGCTATGGGGCCAGTCAGCCCCCCAAAGTAGACCATATTATTCAGTGTGCCAAAATTCGCCCATTTTCTTCGTGATCCCGAACCTAACATCTGAAAAAAATATTGATACTGAAATTGGCTAAGAGCCTGTGACTCCCGGGGCGGCCGGGAGCCCCGCTAAACCTGCCATTCTATTTCTACATTACACTCATCAAACGAAAGTTGCTTTGCTCTACACTGTACTCTACATTGGCTATGATCTTAGAACTATTATATATCACCTGTATTGAAGTCCAAATGCAGCTACTAATGTAAATATAGACTGATAAATCCAGAGCTCGAGTCATGAAAGCTATTTGTTTACACTGTGAAAACACAACTTGTTCGGTTCGGATGAGGTGACTGACTTTAGCACCAATATAACAAATATATTACAATAAGGAAACAGCCATCGTTCATAGAACGAACTCCTGGATGGGAGAGTCCGCTAAAACAAACAACCAATGTACCCCTACACTCCGATGTTATATTGCGCCGAAGGCTGAGTCAAGACGAACACAACTACCGTAATTTTATTGGCACTCGAATGCTCAATAATATGTAGATTAAAGGATAATAATAGGTATTTATCTAAAACTATGTACAGTCAGGACCCCCAATTCGCGAGAATAGGGGTGACAGGAGGCATCGCGTATTGTGAATTCGGGTATTGTGGAACTAACTTTAAATGGGAATAATTAGATTGGGTGACATCTCTCAATTATGGCCTATTTTCGAAATTTTTGGCCCTATTTTCGACATTTTTGGCTCTACAGTACAGTCTATATCTTATATATAAGAAGAACAATGAATACAAATATGAAACCTTCCCTTAAAATTAGTAGTAGATAGGCTAGGACTAGGACCGTAGGACTTCACGATTTTCTCCAACTTCTCCCTCCCTAACCAAATCGTACGAACAGTTTACTCTGACAAGCCTATTGCACAGTTTCCTTCTCCTCTTTTCTTGCGAAACAACAATTCCACCTTCATTTTGTGTGTTATCTTCTTATATTGGCGTGGCATGGCAAAAAAAGTGGCAGGCACTACAAACGTTTGGTCACTCCGCACGGCTATGAGCGCTTGAGCGGGACTGTGGGAGGGAGGGAGGGAGGGTAAGCGGGAGGGAAGGCAGGCGTATGCCCGTCTTCTTCTTTTTTCAGAGCTACTCCTGGGCCTCGCGAAACGTAGACGTGCTCGCGTATCAAGCGGGAATAGCGGATTTGGCCCCTTCTTAGCTCTCGATTCGTGTATTGTGGTACCACCTCGCGTAATTAATGCTTAATTAATTAATGTTATTTTCGAGGGGTAACTCGTGTATTAGGGTTTTCGCGAATTGTGGAATCGTGTATTGGGGGTCCTGACTGTATATATTAACTAAACTACTCCATGTGTTTAATATATTGACTGAATTTCACTGAAATGAATAATGTAAAATATTAATTTAAGTTTGAATGTTAGTTTTCTGATCTGATCTGATCCCAATTAAACTCCCACAAAATACACGATATTTTTTCGTATGTGTTAATTTTATGGGGTCTCTAATTTCTTAAAAATAGTGAATGAATATAAATTTTATGTGTTTGACAAAGAGCGCAAGACCTTGAGGCATAAGGTAAGCTATAAATTAGTACGTTTTATGATGAATTATTGGTTTTTCAGGGGTATATATGTGGTTGGATCAATGGAAAACAACGAACTAATATCAGCTATGTTTTCCATTGTGGTGTTTACGAGAATAATCCAATGATGACGTCAAATTAGCTTGCCGCCAATCAACTGTGGAACACTTGGAAATGTGTTAGCTGCTATTTACCGATATATTTGTGGAAAAATAGAGTGAATTAAGGGGCTGGAATATAACATTGACTTCATGTGAAGTGGAAATCTTTATTGGACAAAAGTTACAAAACTAAAACAGACTGCTAAGACTGCTAAGAATAATTTAAAAACCTGTTTTCAATGTCTATATTAGTGGACCTGAAGTGAATCTCTTTGAGACTGAAGTACTGTACAGGCAGCCAGCTCCCCTAGTATCCTGATTAAACACCAGTAAACATACATAACATCCCTTTTACTTACAATATTATTAATTCCTTTTAATAAATTTTGAGCATGTATTGTGCGTATATTTACCTTCACATCTCAAAATTTCTCCGGCGGCCGGGGGGCTGTGCCCCCCGCAGACGCCACGCAAAGTTGATCCTTGTAAGCTTAGAAAAATGATCCAGAACTAGATAATTTCTGTTTTGGCACCCTGATATTATTAAAATAATTAAGGAAGAGTGTGATTGTGTGGAGGCTCAGGTCAAAAATAACATTGTCTGAAAATCACTTGCGCCTAGGGCCCTAGGCCTACCAGTCATTCATGATAAGCATCTATCATAGATGCTTAGGCCTATCACAAATGACTGATGATCTATCTTCTAATCATACCTATGAATAGCCTATAGCGGGGAATTAAGAAGCAGGCTTCTTGTGGTGTCCCCCACCTCTAAGACTAGTCGGTTATCGGCCAGCTCATCCCATTGCCATCTCGGCCCACATGATTGTCAACTCGGCCCACGTGAAGGTCAACTCGGCCCATTCAGTAATACCAACTCTGCCCACCATATAGAACCTTTAATAATTTATCAAAAGTGTTCGAGATACCTTTACCTTTTGATACCTGTTGATCTGTTCGCCACTCTTCTAGCGGCACCAAGGAGCGCGACGCCCCTCGTTATGTGTGGTGATTTGGTGCAGTAGACTGTTTGAAGCGACAGCTCGCTCCCTTGCGAGGATGGGCTCATCTGGCACTTTTTGCAGTTCGACATCGAGGGCTCTCTTGAAGTTGTCTAACGAGACATCCCTCATGTCTCTTACTCGCCGTGGGAGTTTGTTGAAGAGACGTGGGCCTCTGTGTGATAACCAGCTCTCGCAGAGAGCCCATAGCACCCCTGTTATTCATCCGGGGGATTTCGCATTCCCAGCCTCTCCTATCACTGAATTTCATGACTATCGGAGTATGTAGGTTTGGTACTAAATCCTCTGCGATTTTCCACGTGTATATTATTAGGTAACGTTCTCTTCTACGTTCCAGTGAGTACAGATTCAGTGCTCTTAAACGCTCCCAATAGTGTAGCTGTTTTATCGAACTTACTGTATATCTAGCTATCTATCTAGCTATCTGTTACCTGATGCCGTGATCCCCGAAGGGGTGGCCACGAACGAACCGCCCCCATGCACCTCTGTCCCCAGTCAGTCGACGCCCCTCCCCCCAACCAGCACCGCCTTCGTTCATGTACTTCCTCACTCCATCCTTCCACCTCTCATTCGGTCTACCTCTCCCTCGCTCTCGTACAACCTCTTAGTCATTCTCTCGCTTTCCATACGTTCCATATGGCCGAACCATCTCAAGTTGTTCCTTTTCACACTTTCCAGCACATCTACCTCCACACCACACGGTCCACACCTCCTTCTTACTTCCTCATTAGTCTGTCTATCCCTCCATGTAACTCACACGCACTCCTTAAGTAATTCATTTCCACTGCTCTCACTCTTGGTCTGAGTCTCTCAACCAACGTCCATGCTTCGCTTCCGTAAGAAAGTGTCGGGATTACCACACTGTCATGCAAGGACTTCTTCACTTCCATACTGACCACCCTATTTCTTGTTACTGCTTTTAGCGTTCCTATAACCCTCTTCCCCTGTTGTACCCTCTCCCGCACTTCTTCATCCATAGTCCCATCTTTACTCAACACACTGCCCAGATACTTAAAAGAGTTGACGATCTCCATAGCCTGACCGTTCAGCTTCACCTCACACTCTGTATATGCAAAGTGAAATTTCTTTGTACACTCTCTAAGTAATTTATTTCACCTGCTTTGTATGGGGATGTTAATACGCTACAGTATTCAAGCCGCGGTAGCACTAGAGATTTGAAGAGCGTTATCATAGGTAATTCACCGCGTGTTTTAAATGTACGCAGAATCCAACCCGTTAGCCGTTTTGCAGCCGCAACTTTGACCTGGTTATGTACTTTGAAACCCATATTTTCAGACATTAATACCCCAAGGTCTTTCACACTGGCTTTCCGTTCTATTATGTGGTTAGATTATGTTAATTAATTTGTAATTTCTTTAACACCATTATTATCTCCGTACCGTATTAATTGGAATTTTTCTTCGTTGAATTGCATGTTGTTTTCCCTGGTCCCCTGGAACACTACATTCATGTCTTCCTACGGTCGGCCCGCGTCCTCTTGTGTGTTTACTATCTTGCTTAATTTTATGTCATCAGCAAAAGACGACACCGTACTGTGTCTGGTGTTGGTATCTATGTCGCAAATTAGTATGAGGAACAGAAGGGGCGCTAGCACTGTTCCTTGGGGCGCTGAGCTTTTGACATCCGAAGGCTCAGATGTGACTTGGTTTACTGCTACTGATTGTTTTCGGTTTACGAGGAAATTGGGGATGGATGTAGAGTTCAGGCGTACGGTCGTCAGTGTTTACATAGGGCGATCGGCGCGCTCGCACTTACGTTCCCGTCTATTTCGACGCTATATTTTCTGCTATTTGCCCCCTGTCATTACTACATGAATACTAGGTTAGGTTAGGTTAGGTTAAAATAGACGGGAACATGATGGGAAAGGTCCGACGCCACTACGCGTAATGTAAACAAAGATGGCGGTACGCCCGGTCACTACATCCTACCCGGAAATTGTATATCCACCGTCCGATTTTCCCCGTTATACCTTTTGCTTTTAGTTTGTGGGCTCTTGTTCTTGTTGATGTCTAAGGCCCAAGGGCGAAGGTGAAGGTATTGATGGATAAGCCATCACAACGGCACCTTGTAGCTACTACAGGTATTTCCTAAATTCCTCGGACGCGAAGTTTTTGAAATGCTTCAAAATCTTCAACAATTTGCTTCACCGACAGTTGACCAGAAACTAACTCAATCGCTCATTATTTCATTATATAGAAAGACTATTACCTGACTGACGGGAACATTTGTTTTTTCTCGTCTCGTCAGTTTAACCCCTAGAGAATCGAGATGTATTTGTGATAATTTGTGAGAAAATTTATAGTTTTTATTTATTAATTCCCACATATCTTTCTTAAGTTGTTTATAATGTCTAATGCGAGCCAGAAAATATAAAGTTTCAAATAGTTAATGGTTCAATTAATATTTAATCTCTTTCGATTCAGAAAGATCTACGATTTAAATGGGTAAAAACCATCACAATTATTTCACAAATTATCACATATACATCTCAATTAAGAAGTGGTTAAACTTACGAGACGAGAGAAAATAATAATATATGTATGTTCCCGCCAATCCTCAAGCGTGATGAATCAGATGAAAAGGTGATACTTCGGAAACTTACATCATTATTGCATTATAGTTATATGATAGGCCTAGTTCAGTGGTGTATGCATTATAACTTAATTTTTAATGGGTAGACGTTCTTTCTAAACTGTGTGGGCCGAGTTATTTATGGCTGGGCCGAGTTGACCCTACCCCGACTAGTCACCCAGTAGACTATGTTTAGGCCTAAATGGTTTTACTGTATTCATTAATGTGTATCGTATTTTAAAAGAGAACTACGGCAACCGTATAGGCCTAGGTAAAGAATTACGGAGCCTAGAGGTCACCATTCATTGAATACTAGCTTGTTTGTATAGGATGAGTTATTGAGTTAGTGATTAGGCTAGGTAGTAAGTACCATAAGATATTACGGTGCGTTTTACTCTCACTCTCAAGCGCGCACTTTACAGGTACCGCCACAGACTTAGGCTATTAAGAATTTTTGTTTTATGTTTCCAGTTTCCACGCATCCAATACAAACCTGCACCCTTTTCTAGTATAGTCCTACCGTATTGGAACGGTAGGCCTATGTCATTACTGTTGCAAGTGCATTATATGGGAACTAGGCCTATATATAGCACTAAAAACCAAAAACTCACCCAATCAACGGAAATGGTGCCACATGGTGGACTGTTGTATTTCTTGGAGTTGGCTGTTGGGTATAAGATTGCAAAAGATTTATGTAATATTTCTGTGTTTTCCACATACTGTAGTGATTTTGAAATTTTTGATAAGTTCTTTTTATCTTATACTGTATTGTGTCGTTATTTTGGTATTTGTTTTGCAAGTTTAAAAGGCAAGAATGTTAAGTGCGGGCGTACCGCCAGCCTAGTTTACACAACGCGTAGTGGTGTCGGACCTTTGCCATCATGTTCCCGTCTATTTTGACTGGCTTTGGATACAATAATATGTTGAGGGGGGCTGTGCCCCCATCACCCCCCCATGATATATTGTTATCATCATATATATTGCCAGCAGGGGGCAAATCGCCGTCAAAATTGACGCGAACTTAACCACGGCGATCGACAAATGTAAACATGACGGCGGTGGCGGGGGGGGAGGCGTCTATTTTGAATGCCATTGGATACAATAATATGTTGAGGGGGGGCTTTACCCCCCCCCATGACATATTGTCATCATCATATATATTGCCAGCACGGGGCAAATAACTGAATTAATTGCCGTCAAATCAGGTACGCGAATTTAACCGCGGCGATCGCCCTATGTAAACATGACGACCGTACGCCCGGAGTCTACATCCATCCCGTTTAAAATTTTAATTTCCTTATCCACAGATCAAGAAATCTTCCAGTTGGAGAAGCAGCTGATCTGTATCCAAGGCCACCTGGAGGAGGAAGCCAATGGTCGGCGGGAGAACAAGAAACTGAAGGATAGTGTGGAGGCCAGGCTTACCCAGGTCCAAAATGAACTACAACAGGCCAAGACCAAAGTTACTGCTCTCACCAGGGACCTGCAACAGTTGAGTCACTCACTCTTTTGATTATAAACTTGGATTTATTTATGTTATATTTATGAAAGATGTAGAAAAACGGGGAAAAATATAAAAAGGAAACTGTGAGCGCTCGTGAACCCACTTGGAGAAATTGGCGCTCGTGACAAATCAAATATCAAGATTGGGCCTGAGTATATAGATAGATAGATAGATAGATTATTTTTTCCCCAGGGACCTACAACAGTTGAATCAGGGTGTCAAACTGGGACAATGTTATTTAAGGGCAGGATTGAATGTGAGAAAATATGGGAAGTACAGTATGTAGTATTCCGGGTGGATGGGACTCGTTAGCCTTGGTCGGCAACTCATCTAGGGGAGACAACCTTATACAAATCCGGGTGGATGGGACTCGTCAGCCTTGGTTGGCAACCTGTCTAGGGGAGTAAACCTGATACAAATCCGTACTGCTTACCTAAGGGTAAGGCAGGTTAGTGGATGGATTAGCCGAACACCACTGTAGAAAAAGAGTCTATCTATCTATCTATTGCCTGACGCCGTGATCCCCGAAGGGGTGGCCACGAACGAACCGCCCCCATGCACCTCTGTCCCCAGTCAGTCGACGCCCCTCCCCCCAACCAGCACCGCCTTCGTTCATGTAGTTCCTCACTCCATCCTTCCACCTCATATTCGGTCTACCTCTCCCCCTCTGTCCCTCCACCTCGCTCTCGTACACCCTCTTAGTCATTCTCTCGCTTTCCATACGTTCCATATGGCCGAACCATCTCAAGTTGTTCCTTTTCACACTTTCCAGCACATCTACCTCCACACCACACCTCCTTCTTACTTCCTCATTAGTCTGTCTATCCCTCCATGTAACTCCGCACGCACTCCTTAAGTAATTCATTTCCACTGCTCTCACTCTTGGTCTGAGTCTCTCAACCAACGTCCATGCTTCGCTTCCGTAAGTCAGTGTCGGGATTACCACACTGTCATGCAAGGACTTCTTCACTTCCATACTGACCACCCTATTTCTTGTTACTGCTTTTAGCGTTCCTACAACCCTCTTCCCCTGTTGTACCCTCTCTCCCGCACCTCTTCATCCATAGTCCCATCTTTACTCAACACACTGCCCAGATACTTAAAAGAGTTGACGATCTCCATAGCCTGACCGTTCAGCTTCACCTCACACTCTGTGACTTCACCCCTTTCGAAGACCATAACCTTGCTCTTCCCCGTATTTACCTTCAAATTCCGTTTTTCGCACACTGTTCCAAACTCATTTACCAGACCCTGCAACTCCCATTCATTATCACTCATCAGAACTGTATCATCCGCAAACAGCAGTATAGGTAGCTTCCACTCAATTCCCTCCCTTTTCAGCGATACACCAACATTCACTGCTCTTGATAGTATTTCTTTCATGACTCCATCCATATATACAGTAAACAACCACGGGGACATCACACACCCCTGTTTCAAACCAACATTCAGGTCAAAGAACTCGCTCTGCTCACTCTCCACACGTACTGCCGCCTTTGCACCCTCATACATGCTCTTCACTGCTTTCAGCAACTTGCCCTCTACTCCGTATATTCTAAGTACTTTCCACAAACCTTCTCTATCCACTCTGTCATAGGCCTTCTCCAAGTCCATAAAGGCAACATACACCTTTTGTTTCTTCTCCAGATACTTCTCCACAACACAATTCAGGGTAAAAATCTGATCTACACATCCTCTTCCCTTCCTAAAACCTCCCTGCTCGTCGCCTATCCATTTCTCCGTTCTCACTCTCACTCTCTCAATCACTACCCTACTGTATACCTTCCCTACTACGCTTAGAAGACATATTCCTCGGTGGTTACCACACACTCCTCTTTCCCCTTTGCCCTTATATAGGGGGACTATTATGCCAGTCTTCCAGTCATCGGGTGCACTCCCCTTCTCCCATGCTAGTTTGCACATTTTCCATACCCATTCTATCACTATCTCACCACCATACCTCAACATTTCCCCACACACTCCATCTGTTCCTGGTGCTTTCCCCAACTTCACTCTTTTCATGGCTTCCCACACTTCTGACCTCCTGATCCCCACCTCCTCCTCCACTACTTCTCTTCTTCTCCCTCCCATACCATATCCAGCTATGTTTGCTGGCTCTTCATTCCTTTCATTTAGCAACTCACTGAAGTACTCCCTCCATCTTTCGACTCTCTCTTGCTTCTCGGCTAGCATTCTCCCATTCTTATCTTTCACACCCTTACTGTTTCCCTTGCTACCTTCCCTAACTTTCTTGACTTCTTTCCAGAACAGTTTCTTACTCTCCCTCCATTTTACACTCAGATTCCTTCCAAATTCCTCATCTACTCTTCTCTTACTTTCCTTCACTACTCTCTTCACCACCCTCTTACTCTCCACGTACCTCGCTCGTTTCTGTCTCTCGGAATCTTCATTCCCTCTACTACCCAACCACACTCTATATGCTTTCTTCTTTTCTTCCACAGCTATTCTTACCTCTTCTGTCCACCATGCTGTACCTTTCACTCCCCTCCCTCTTCTCCTCACTCCACACACCTCCTCACATGCTGCACAGATCTCATCCTTAAACACCTTGCTCATCTCCTCCACTTCCTCCATAACTTCCAGGTCGAACCCACCTAGTCGTCTTTCCACTGCTCTCCTGTACTCCTCCCTGACTTCCTCCTCCTGCAACCTCTCCACCCTCCTCACCATTCCACCCTCCTCTCGCCTCCCTCCCGCTCTCCTCACCCACTTCTTTTGTATCCTAACCTTAGCTACCACTACATAATGATCAGACAGACCCCCTCCAATACCCCTATACACCCTAGCATCCATCACAGATTTCTTCATTCGTTCATCCACACATACATAATCAATCAATGACTTTCGTTCCACCACTGTCTTATCTTTCATCGTCAACATCCGTTTCCACGTGTACCTGTGGATCATTCTGTGTCGGAAGAAGGTGTTGGCTATCCACAGCCTCCTTCCCACACATACGTCCACAAGTGCACTACCATTCCCATTCACCTCTGATGGTACCCCCCACCCTCCCACCACTCCCTCAACTTTCCTATCACCCACCTTACCATTCATATCCCCAATCAGAAATATTCTTTCGTTCTTGTCAAACTTCTCCAGGCACGCCTCCACATTCATCCAGAACTCCTCTTTCTTTCTTTCAAGTATATCCTCTGTCGGGGCATACACGCATACAATCACCCACGTTTGTATTCCTACTTTCATTCTCACCCACACAATCCTTGAACCCACAGACCCATACTCTCTTACACATTCCTTCCATTTGCTACTTACAAACAAACATGCACCTTCTCTCGCTGTTCCTTCACTCACTCCAGCACACACACCCATTCCACATTCCCATTCTCTCACATCTGAACCTTTCCATTTGGTCTCTGTCATTCCACATACATCCAGCCGGGCATTCACTAACACTTCCAGAACCTCTCTCTCTTTTGTTCCATCATTCATGCCACTAACATTCCACGTAGCCATTCTCAGAATGTCCGAAGGCATGTCCTTAGTCGGTCGTGGTTCGTCAACGTTGGTTCCGTCCGCATCGGAGGCTGTTCGTTCGTTTTTCTTTGCTTAGATATTTTTTCCGGGTGGGGGTCGCAAGCCCACCGACCCAACCTCTTTAGTCGCCTCTTACGACACGCAGAAGGCACGTGGGGCATATTCTATTCCCTAACCCCCAGGGGGGAAAGAAAAAGAGTGCTAACAAGATACACAGAGGGCCTCGGAGTCGGACGGATCCTAAATTGAGTGGTCAATCCTGTAAGTCCTTCACTAAACTGGCTTGGGTTGTCCCTCTCACAGGAAATAGGTCCGCTTGGGGGCATTCTGTGTATGGCCACCCTCGTAAGGGGAGTAAGGCGTCCGGCAATAGATAGATAGATTGATAGGCCTATGTAGTATCCGGGCGTACGGTCGTCATGTTAACATCGGTAGGTCGTGCGCTCGCAGTTATGTTCCCATCTATTTTTTTTCTTTCTGTTTGCCCCCTGCTGGCATTATATGTGATGATGACAATAAGTCAACCTATTATTGTATCCCACGGCAGTAAAATAGACGGGAACATGATCGCGAGTACCTAGCCTACCAGTACTTAATTTTTTGTGGGTTGTTTTTTAATTGATTTGTGTACTGATTGGATCACCTCGTATGAATTTACCTGACTGCCCTTTATGTATGAAAAACAAACCAAAACAGGAACCAACCACACCATACAAAGACCAAAGAACTTATCAAAATCACTGTGGAAATAATGCATTGAAGATTGATTTTGCGTAATTGTTATTTCCACAGCGATTTTGATGAAATTCTTTTGTCTTTATATTGTTTGTTACTGTTTTGGTTTGTTTGTTTTGCAAGATTTACATTTTGGCTAAAAGGAGGAAAAAAGAAAAGAAAAAAATTGAGAATGTGACTGGGTAGATAGATAGATTTTTTTAAATTTATCCAAACAATAACACTATCTTCTGAATTGTTTTCAGAGTACAGAATGAGAAGGACAATGCATCTTCCCAGTCGGCGGCTATGGTGGGCAGCCTGGAATCACGCAGTTTACAAATTACAGAGCTTCAGGAGCAGGTAGGTTACACAAAGAGTTAGGCCGCTATCACCCGAGAGCTTTTATAGTCAACATTCGAATAGCAACATTTTTTTGGCAACTCTTTCTTCTTCTTTTTTTATTTTTTTGGTTCAGGCTCTGTCTCGAGTCGGCCACCCCCAGCTAAAAAAAAATAGGGAATGTGTCTGAGTAGATAGATAAAATTTCTGAAATATTTTGCACTGGTATCGGAAACTAGACTCACGATAGATGAATTTGGGTAACCAAAATATTATAAGTGTTAACCTCATAAGCTGCCAGACCAGTGTTGAGGATACATGTTGAGGGGAAAAGTGCTTGTGTGATACTGGCTTTACATAGAACATTTCAGGAAGAAGGCCTTATCTTGGCTCTTTAACTCGGATCATTATTTTTAAAGTTTCATTTTAAGTTCTTGGTTCCTTTTCTTTCTCTCTATCTCTTTTTCTTTCTCCATCTCATTCTTTCTCTTTTTCTTTGTCTTTCTCTCTCTTTGTCTCTCTCTCTCTAGACATAACCAAGAACTTCATTAGCTATTTAGTAATATATGAATGGAACAAGCTGCCAAATGATGTGGTAGGTAGTACATCCATCAATATACTTGATGCTCACCTTAAGAGAACAGGAGTCTATTAATAATTACAATTTTAATCTCATCAACCCATGAATTATAGTGTTTTAAGTAATGGAATCACTCTTAACCCTTCCAGCCCGGCTGTCCTGTTATAAGGACACCGCGGCAGTTGGGCAGGACCCCGGGTGTCCTTATAACAGGCAGTAAGCTTGAAAGCCTATTCAGCTTGGTCTGAACGCTGTGCGTCCGACGCATGTAAACAAAGCCGGTCATTGCGTCACCGCACCTCCGAAAACAAGAAGGAGACGTCGGATCTATGTTGCTGTTCCTCAGGCTGTCTGGCCGAGCAGCCCCAAGGTCCCGAGCAAGGCCAAGGCCATAACCGAGCGCCCCCACAGAACCCTCCCAGCTTACCACTAATAATGCCCAGGTGACCGAAGCCACTCAAAGGCGGGGAGCTGAGGAGGGTGCGGAAACGCCCGGGAAACAAAAGCCCCACCCAAGGCCCTGTGCCCCTCAGCAATTATAAAGGGAAAGTTGAGGGGCAAAGGAAAAATGTGACGCTTTGGCTCCCAATCTGCCAGGGTTGGCAGTAGGGAGGTCAATCCACGGAAAAGACGCCGTCACTTGAGATCTAGAAAATATATAAGTAAAAGGAACAGTCAGAGTAAGCTATGGGTATGGCAGAGAATGCTCAACTCTCATTCTGATAGACCAGCCCATCACCAGTCGGATCTATGTTGTATGGTATGACAAAATTAGTGTCTGAAAAGCTCCGATATTGTCAACATCGTGGAAAAATTCGCTCCACGGAAATCACCATCACAACTGAACCAGTTGACTTACAGAGCTCTACTCAATGCCAGTCTACAGATTGGAAACGGCACTACGTTTAAAGATGTGTGGGAAATTTCTAGCAGTTAAAATAACAAAGATACGGTAGCCTAGGCCTAGACGTTTTTCGGCCAAATCGCCTGGCTACCCAACACTGTCCTTAGGAGGGCGACCCCGGATCAGAAGGGTTAATGAACTCGCCCGTCTGGAGGCTCTGCTAGAGATTGAGTCTTCGTGGAAGCTCCAGCCATGGGGCTGCCGGCCTGATACGGTCTGGGGGTCTATGGTAAGTCTCTCTCTCTCTGTATGACGGAGACAAAAGGCAATATCGTCTGCGTAACACCGCGTTATACCTCTCTCCCCCTCCAGATCCATCACCTGAACCAACAGCTGAGTGAGTACAGTAAGACCAAGAACGAGGCGGTCATTGTAGCAGAGGAAGCCATTAGTCGGGAACGCCAACTTAAATACCGGTCAGTCCAGGGGATTTTTTTTAATCTATTTTTAAAATATTTTATTTTAATTAGTTTAACCAGACCATCGAGTCACAAAATGAGTGTTTTAGTGGGTTGCCCTTTTATGTTATAGTGGGATAGTTTTAACCAGACCACCGAGTCTAGAACAAGACTCTCACAGGGCGCGGGATAGGTATGTAATATAGATACTTTTAGTAGTTTAGCTGTAAAGATTAGGGGGAAGGTAAAGATGAAATACAGATAAGTAGAGAGGAAGTAAAACAATCAAATAATAGACTTAAAATAGGCAAAGTTGCTGAAGTAGATAACATCTCTGGTGAAATACTGAAATTATTGTGTAACTTCCAGAGAGAAGCGGTTGGAACAGGAGCAGAGTTTAATGACTCGGCAAGTGGCCGTGTTGCAACACCAGTTAGAACAAAGATCTGAAGAAACTCTGACACAGCGGACATCTCATTCTTCAACTATATTGTCTCTACAGACTGATCTCAACCATAAGATAGAGGAGGTAAGATCACAAATGTTACATCATTATTTATTTATTCAGTTCATATTTTTATGATCTATTTTAGGCTTGCAAACAAGAGACTTTTCATATAGATTGTCAAAAGTAAGCTCTTTGTCCATAGTAGTAGTTTCCTAGGCTGCCTGGCCGAACAACCCCGAGCTCCTAAGGAAGGCCACAGCCAAGACCGGGTTTTCCCTCAAAGTTCTCAAGGAGCATATGTGCTTGTGTGTTATGCAGTCTTCCATAATGTGTTTGATAAGTGTGCGGTGTTGTGTTATAACCCGGACAGGTGTCCTGGACGGAGTCATCCAGCCTCTTCTGATAAATTAAAAGGGCTGGATGGTGCCCACATCGCAGTCTAGCGATGAGAGAGAGCAGCTGAAGCGATAATAAGTTTACTGTCTTGATAGCGTAATGCATAAATGCGCGGAATTTCGGTGTGAGTGTCCTAGGTTTGAGTCCTTGGAGTGCCACATGTGTTTGTTGATTTCATTAATTGAGTTTAGAAGTAAAGTTGGTTGGTGAAAAAATATGAATACTATGTGGTTTTAATATCTATACTGTATTTTGTGTGTGCAGCTGCGTGTAGAGAAGGAGGAGAGAGAGCAGCTGAAGAGACAAGTTAAGGAGAAGGGAGAGAGAATCCAGGAGCTGTTGGAGACGCTGAACGAGTCCCGGGAGTCTGAAGTCAAACTGGAGGAAACATTCAGACAGGAACTACAAGCGCAACAGAAACTTACCGAAATTTACAAAGGTACTGTTTTGTCTGTGTGTGTTTGTTGTGTTATGTTGTGTTTTCCCTGTTCTTGTTCTGTCTTGAGTCGGCCACCCTAAAAAAAAAAGGGAAAAGATTGAAATAAAAGAAAAAAATAGGAAAAGTGGGGATTGGGCCTGAGTAAATTGATAGATAGATAGACTGTCCACATTCATACATACATAGCAATTTTGATTAGTTCTTTTGTCTTTTTACTGTGTTCGTTTAAGTTTTGTTTGTTTATTTTGCAAGTTTTACAATATAATACTGTACCTTTTGTTTTGCTAAATCTTCAATGCGTTATTTCCACTTAGTGATATTAAGTTCTTTTGTCTTTATATTGTGCAATTCCTGTTTTGGTTTGTTTGTTTTGCAAGTTTTACAATTTTATATTTGTAAGTTAATTGGTGGGGTAGTGAAAAAATATGAAATAATATCACCCCTCCAGGGTCGACTGAGAACGAGAAAGAGCGTGCCTCTGAGTTGGAACGAGCGGTGGAGGAGTTACGCAAGCTGCTGAACGAGGCCAGCCAGCAGTACGGGGCCCTGGAGCGAGCCAAGGGGAAGGCTGACCAGGAGAATGCCGAGGCCCTACAACAGTCCACCAACTTGGTCAAGGAACTCAAGGATGAACTGGATAAGGTCAACCTCCTCCTCCAAGCTAGTGCCAATAAAGGTTAGTACTTATACGCTTGTAGCCGTCCGGCTGGCTCAGTTGATATCGTCACTGCTTCCCATCTTGCAGTCTCGCGTTCAATCCCCGCTCAGATTGAAAAGTTTTTCTGAGATATAGCCGGCAGTTACCGTCTCCCCATGAGCAAGGGAGATGGTAATGGTCTCTGGTTGATGAAAGAATTGTCAAGCGCTTGAGAATCCTTGAAGGAGGAGATACGGGCGCTATATAAGTAACCAGACTATTATTATTATTATTATTAGCAGTAACAAGAAATAGGGTGGTCAGCATAGAAGTGAAGAAGTCCTTGCATGACAATGTGGTAATCCCGACACTGACTTATAGAAGCAAAGCATGGACGTTCGGGAAGAGACTCAGACCAAGAGTGAGAGCGGTGGAAATGAGTTACTTGAGAAGTGCGTGCGGAGTTACATAGACGGATAGACAGACGAATGAGGAAGTAAGAGAGAGGTGTGGTGTGGAGGTAGATGTGCTGGAAAGTGTGAAAAGGAACACCTTGAAATGGTTCGGCCATATGGAATGTATGGGAAGCGAGAGAATAACTAAGAGGGTGTACGAGAGCGAGGTGGAAAGACAGAGAGGGAGAGGTAAACCGAATGAGAGGTGGAAGGATGGAGTGAAGAAGTATATGAATGAAGGCGGTGCTGATTGGGAGGAGGGGCGTCGACTGACTGGGGACAAAGGTGCATGGGGCCGTTTCGTTCGTGGCCACACCTTTGGGGATCACAGCGTCCGGCAATAAATAGATAGATAGATAGATAGACATTTTAATTTTGATATAATATTTTCCTTGTACCACAGGAGAAAATGGTATGGATGAGTTGTCACCAGCAGCCACCGCAGCCAGTGAACTAGTGAGTCGAGGCCTCAGTCTAACACAACTGTATGCCGAGTATCTCTCCGTCTCTGATAAATCCATCGCGGCAGAAGAGGAGAACAAGAGACTTAAGAGATATGTCGACCAAATATTGCAGGTTTGTTTTGTGTTTTTGATTAGTTCTTTTGTCTTTATATCGTGTCGTCCCGGTTATGGTTTGTTTAGTTTGCAAGTTTTACATTATGATTTTTGTTTCATAGTACGGTACCTGTATTGTTTCATAGTACGGTACCTGTATTGTTTTGCTGGATCTTCAATGGGTTATTTCTACATAGTGATTTTGATAAAAAAAAAAATAAAATAAAATCTTTGTGTTGTGCAGTTCCTGTTTTGGTTTGTTTGTTTTGCAAGTTTTACATGTCAATTTATACTGTATACAGGTTTGTTTACAACTTTCAACATTTATACTGTATACAGGTTTGTTTACAACTTTCAACATTTATACTGTATACAGGTTTGTTTACAACTTTCAACATTTATACTGTATACAGGTTTGTTTACAACTTTCAACATTTATACTGTATAGAGTACCGGTAGTACATTCATAGCCTATTATGATTATATGCTTATTTTAATCTATCATACACAAATAAAATAATACAATGCTAATATTTTATAACATCGTTCTTAACACCATTAACCCGTTAAATTAAATTAATGAAACCATACGATCCTCCCAGGACATAATCCTGTGTAGCGGGAGGACCTGTACTTATATCTCAATATTTTGGTAATGTTACAATATATTTTTACATTTTACATTCATAAATAGTCCACTAATATACTAGGTTAGGTTAGGTTAAAGATATTGTTCAATGATTCTTAGTATATGGGCATCTGAAAACCATTCCTCCCGCTACACAGGATCTTACCCATGATCCTCTCTGACACATTGATATACCTGTAGTTGTAGGGCAGTGACGACATATCCATTATATTATGGTAACTATATGACAACATACCTTGGTAGAACATCCTTGATAATTCACTATAATTTATTAATTTCACCACAACACCAAACACTCCCAATGAAATTAATCAAAGTATATATGATCCGCCAGGATTCGAACCCGGGTTATCACACACAGATTTTTGCCACCTTAACCATTACACCACCAGGACGGTTAAAGCTTTATGCACACGCCTACGACTTATTATCCATTCTCGAATACTGGATATTAATCTATCATGTTCATACTCCCAACCGCGCTATGGTAGCCTAATGTTTAAGTGAGAGGAAAGAATATTCATGGGGCACATCATATAGACCGGCCTCGCGACGCAATATCCCTGAACCTACTGATAATCTATATTTTATTAATTTCACCACAACACCAAACACTCCCAATGAAATAAAACTAAGATTCCAATGGTAACGGTGGATTTGTTTCTGTGTGTTGTAGGAGATCGAGGAACGTGTCCCCGTGATCAAGAAACAGAGAGAAGACCACCAGAAGTCCCTGGAGACCATCACCGCGCTACAGACACAACTAGAAGAAGTCTTGTCTGAGAGAGAGAAACAGGTGAGATTATTTGTTTACTCCTAAGCCGGTATCACACGAGAGCTTTTATAGTCAACATTCGATAATAAAAAAAATTCTGGCAACATTTTTGGAATATTTTGCACTGGTATCGGAAACTAGACTGATGATAGATGAATTTACGTAACCAAAATATTTAAAATGTTGACCTCATAAGCTGCCAGACCAGTTTTGAGGGAAAAAGCGCTCGTGTGATACCGGCTTAAGTCATGTCTCAGCTGTCATTACGTTTGGCTCTCTCTGTGCTACATTATTGTCTGTCAGATGTTGAATAGGGTGGGTAAAAGTAGGAACATGGTTGTATATCTCACTCAAAAAGAAGAAATCGTGTGTAAATATTGCTGATACCAATTATTGATCATAACATAATTGGTGCCGAGACATCACTTATTAGGCCGACTGTACAAGCCTAGTAGATTACCACACCATGTCTTGTGTCTAACCCTGATCCTATTATTCAATACATGAAAAATTACAATTTGTTAGGTTATTTTTCTTTGCATTATCTATTACCTAAACCCTGCCTATCACTTTATGTGGATACTGTATTATAAGTTTGTTGTTTTCAAAAGTTTAATTTCCGATAAATATACGTGCATTTTTCCACATATAGATTTTGTTTAGTGTGTTGTCATTTCGATAGTTTTAAAATTTTAATGAGTTCGTTTTATTAATTTGAACAGTACTGTACAGGTCTCCCTCGATTTACGATTGGGTTACGTTCTTGAAAACCCGATCTTCAATAGAAAAATCGTATTGCAAACCCTAAAATTAGTGGGGTAAATGGGGCTGCATTCTGGGACCAGCCAAAACCCAAACCCAAACCCCAAAAAACCTATGATAATATCCTAAATCGGGGCATCGGATAGTGAGGGAGACCGGTAACTCTTGTGTTCGTTTTCCAGTTTATTATTTTAATTTTATCTTGTTTGTCATATTTAACATGTAGTTTCTTTATTCATGCAGAGTTTAGTAAAATTTGCCAGAACGTCCCGGACTTCCCAAACTTGACTACTTCCTTTAACGTGACGATAGTGCGTTGTTATATGTGCGATTGGTTTGCTTGGGAAACAGATTAACTTGCTCATGTAGTGATGTACACCCTATGTGGTGGATTGTGTTCTTTTATTTAATAATTTTCATTTTAGTAAGCGTTGTTTCCACATAGCGATTTTGATAATTTAATTTGACTTTATATTGTCCTTGTCCCAATTTTGGTTTGTTTAGTTTGCAAGTTTTACATTTTAATACCAGCGTGGGAGCAGCGAGGAGGCAGTACGTCGGTGTGAGTACCTGGAGCGTGAGAACCATCGCCTGGAGGTACAGGTGAAGGATGTTAGTAGACAGGTGGCTATATTAGTGACCCAAGTGGAGGCAGCGAGAGCCGGACTACCACCACCACCGATACATAGTTAGTACATCAATATATTACAGTTTTATTATCCTAGCTGTGCGTCAAGATGACTTGTGCCTTGACGAGACAAGAGCCTTCCAGCAGTCATCTTTCTTTGAGAGGTCATTCTCTTACATGGCTCCGAGGTTATATCGCCACATGACTAGAACCCAATCCTCTCAGCATCAACTAGGAAAGGCCCTAGAAAGCCGCCTTTGTCGGGGGGATAGCTCCTTTATTTCAATCCCTTTCGGGGTTGGGCACCCGCCCAGGATTCAGTGTTATATTGATTAACTGATTTCAGAAAATTGTGTTTTGAGTTACTATGTTATTAATTAAACCTAGGGAAAAGATGAGTAAAAGGATAATATTTATGATATATATATACCGTATATAAGTTCTTTTGTTTTTATATTGTGTCATTCATGTTTTGGTATGTTTGTTTTGCAAGTTTTATATTTTACATTTTCAGAGGATCCTAACAAGCGTCCAAGTGTGGCCGGTGACGTTATATCGGAGCATCTGGTGGCGTTCAGAGATGCCGCCGAGCTACAGGAACAGAACAGTAAGCTGCGGGCCTCACTCCGAGAACTGTCGGCTCAACTGGAGGCCACTGAGACCACCGCTGTCAAGGAGAAAACTAAAGATCTTCAGGTATTAGAATTATACTTTTTTAAGCGCCTCATTAATTACTTCTTCCATTCACCTATTCATAGCCTCCGATAGTGCAGTTCGAATGAATGAACATGCTAAGATTGGTATGCAGGATTCGAAACTGCATACTAAATCGTAGGCTTCTGCAGCATTCTTTAACCGTCTTTGTGGCGCAATGCATAAGTGTGTTGATTTTCGGTGTGAGCGTCCTGGGTTCGAATCCCCGGACTGCCACATGTGTTTGTTAATTTCATTAATCGAGTTTAGGAGTAAAGTTGGTTGGTGGAGAGAACATAATAATTATTATTATTGTTATTATTATAATGCTAAGACCCCTGCTCACCCCTGGGGGTTAGGGAATAGAATATGCCCCACGTGCCTTCTGCGTGTCGTAAGAGGCGACTAAAGAGGTTGGGTCGGTGGGCTTGCGACCCCCACCCGGAAAAAATATCTAAGCAAAGAAAAACGAACTAACAGCCTCGGATGCGGACGGAACCAACGTTGACGAACCACGACCGACTAAGGACATGCCTTCGGACATTCTGAGAATGGCTACGTGGAATGTTAGTGGCATGAATGATGGCACAAAAGAGAGAGAGGTTCTGGAAGTGTTAGTGAATGCCAGGCTGGATGTATATGGAATGACAGAGACCAAATGGAAAGGTTCAGATGTGAGAGAGTGGGAGTGTGGAATGGGTGTGTGTGCTGCTGGAGTGAGTGAAGGAACAGCGAGAGAAGGTGCATGTTTGTTTGTAAGTAGCAAATGGAAGGAATGTGTAAGAGAGTATGGGTCTGTGGGTTCAAGGATTGTGTGGGTGGGGTGATTGTATGCGTGTATGCCCCGACAGAGGATATACTTGAAAGAAAGAGGAGTTCTGGATGAATGTGGAGGCGTGCCTGGAGAAGTTTGACAAGAACGAAAGAATATTTCTGATTGGGGATATGAATGGTAAGGTGGGTGATAGGAAAGTTGAGGGAGTGGTGGGAGGGTGGGGGGTACCATCAGAGGTGAATGGGAATGGTAGTGCACTTGTGGACGTATGTGTGGGGAGGAGGCTGTGGATAGCCAACACCTTCTTCCGACACAGAATGATCCACAGGTACACGTGGAAACGGATGTTGACGATGAAGGATAAGACAGTGGTGGAACGAAAGTCATTGATTGATTATGTATGTGCGGATGAACGAATGAAGAAATCTGTGATGGATGCTAGGGTGTATAGGGGTATTGGAGGGGGTCTGTCTGATCATTATGTAGTGGTAGCTAAGGTTAGGATACAAAAGAAGTGGGTGAGGCGAGAGGAGGGTGGAGAGGTTGCAGGAGGAGGAAGTCGGAGGAGTACAGGAGAGCAGTGGAAAGATGACTAGGTAGGTTCGACCTGGAAGTTATGGAGGAAGTGGAGGAGATGAGCAAGGTGTTTAAGGATGAGATCTGTGCAGCATGTGAGGAGGTGTGTGGAGTGAGGAGAAGAGGGAGGGGAGTGAAAGGTACAGCATGGTGGACAGAAGAGGTAAGAATAGCTGTGGAAGAAAAGAAGAAAGCATATAGAGAGTGGTTGGGTAGTAGAGGGAATAAAGATTCCGAGAGACAGAAACGAGCGAGGTATGTGGAGAGTAAGAGGGTGGTGAAGAGAGTAGTGAAGGAAAGTAAGAGAAGAGTAGATGAGGAATTTGGAAGGAATCTGAGTGTAAAATGGAGGGAGAGTAAGAAACTGTTCTGGAAAGAAGTCAAGAAAGTTAGGGAAGGTAGCAAGGGAAACAGTAAGGGTGTGAAAGATAAGAATGGGAGAATGCTAGCCGAGAAGCAAGAGAGAGTCGAAAGATGGAGGGAGTACTTCAGTGAGTTGCTAAATGTAAGGAATGAAGAGCCAGCAAACATAGCTGGATATGGTATGGGAGGGAGAAGAAGAGAAGTAGTGGAGGAGGAGGTGGGGATCAGGAGGTCAGAAGTGTGGGAAGCCATGAAAAGAGTGAAGTTGGGGAAAGCACCAGGAACAGATGGAGTGTGTGGGGAAGTGTTGAGGTATGGTGGTGAGATAGTGATAGAATGGGTATGGAAAATGTGCAAACTAGCATGGGAGAAGGGGAGTGCACCCGATGACTGGAAGACTGGCATAATAGTCCCCCTATATAAGGGCAAAGGGGAGAAAGAGGAGTGTGTGGTAACCACCGAGGAATATGTCTTCTAAGCGTAGTAGGGAAGGTATACAGTAGGGTAGTGATTGAGAGAGAGAGAGTGAGAACGGAGAAATGGATAGGCGACGAGCAGGGAGGTTTTAGGAAGGGAAGAGGATGTGTAGATCATATTTTTACCCTGAATTGTGTTGTGAAGTATCTGGAGAAGAAACAAAAGGTGTATGTTGCCTTTATGGACTTGGAGAAGGCCTATGACAGAGTGGATAGAGAAGGTTTGTGGAAAGTACTTAGAATATACGGAGTAGAGGGCAAGTTGCTGAAAGCAGTGAAGAGCATGTATGAGGGTGCAAAGGCGGCAGTACGTGTGGAGAGTGAGCAGAGCAAGTTCTTTGACCTGAATGTTGGTTTGAAACAGGGGTGTGTGATGTCCCCGTGGTTGTTTACTGTATATATGGATGGAGTCATGAAAGAAATACTATCAAGAGCAATGGATGTTGGTGTATCGCTGAAAAGGGAGGAATTGAGTGGAAGCTACCTATACTGCTGTATGTGGATGATACAGTTCTGATGAGTGATAATGAATGGGAGTTGCAGGGTCTGGTAAATGAGTTTGGAACAGTGTGCGAAAAACGGAATTTGAAGGTAAATTCAGGGAAGAGCAAGGTTATGGTCTTCGAAAGGGGTGAAGTCACAGAGTGTGAGGTGAAGCTGTACGGTCAGGCTATGGAGATCGTCAACTCTTTTAAGTATCTGGGCAGTGTGTTGAGTAAAGATGGGACTATGGATGAAGAAGTGCAGGAGAGGGTTGAAGGAATGCTAGAAGCAGTAACAAGAAATAGGGTGGTCAGTATGGAAGTGAAGAAGTCCTTGCATGACAGTGTGGTAATCCCGACACTGACTTACGGAAGCGAAGCATGGACGTTGGTTGAGAGACTCAGACCAAGAGTGAGAGCAGTGGAAATGAATTACTTAAGGAGTGCGTGCGGAGTTACATAGAGGGATAGACAGACTAATAAGGAAAGTAAGAAGGAGGTATGGTGTGGAGGTAGATGTACTGGAAAGTGTGAAAAGGAACAACTTGAGATGGTTCGGCCATATGGAACGTATGGAAAGCGAGAGAATGACTAAGAGGGTGTACGAGAGCGAGGTGGAGGGACAGAGGGAGAGGTGGAAGGATGGAGTGAGGAAGTACATGAACGAAGGCGGTGCTGGTTGGGGGGAGGGGCGTCGACTGACTGGGGACAGAGGTGCATGGGGGCGGTTCGTTCGTGGCCACCCCTTCGGGGATCACGGCGTCAGGCAATAGATAGATAGATAGATAGATTATTATAATGTCCATCTACTCAGGCACACTCCCCACGTTCCCCCCCCCCCCCCTCCCATTTTGTTTTTGTTAGTTGGGGGTGGCCGACTCGAGACAGAGCCCGAACAGGGACAACACAACACAAAAAATAAAACAAAACAATGAACACACAAAAACAACTCACATTCACACACATTTAGGTCACCCAGGAGAAGACCCAGAGACCAGGGATCACCAAGGTCCCTTCCGCACTCCCCCGGCCCACGACCACCTGGAGAGGTTCTGATCTCAGCAGGCAGACATGCAGCGAAGCTCTACCACCACACATCCAAGCGCACCCTTCATAAAAACCGTCTCCCTGGGTGAGGCGCCTGATGGACTATTATCTAGTCCAACTTGCACCCGACCCCTTCTCCTAAATGATCACATGTTCACTCATCTATTCTCAAGCATTCTCCATTCATTCCTGTTTATTACCACTTCCCTTGCCTGATCTATAGTCTTTCCTCTATCTTCCAACGCTTGTCCTATTACTTTATTTCTACATTTTCTATAGAATGTTTACTGATCATTTGTTTTTTTATCAGAGTGAACTGGACTCGGCCCAGGAGCAGCTGAAGGAACTGTCTACGTGGCGTGACCGTCAAGAAGGTCGTTTTGAGAACCTGGTCCAACAACGAGACATGTACCGAGCCCTCCTTAACCAACAGTCCAACGGTACCCAGCCCGTCACCAAAGCAGGAACGGTTAGTACAGTACTGGGTTATTTATTAACCCGTTCAGTACCAGCGACAGCAGAGAGCCGTCAGTAGATAAATCACTCCCCAGTCCCAGCGACGGCTGCCAGCCGTCAGTTATATACAATCCTTGTAACTGCCAGTATCAGGCAGTACCTGGTACCACAAAGTTTGAGCACTGCTCTAAGACCTTGGCAACACTTCTCAGCTTATATCCAATCCCCACAGGCTGGCAGAGGCAGTATTCCTCCATCTTTAGAGGTGGGAGATTGTTATATGTTGCCTCTGAAGCTATTTTGGCCACATTGCTTGGGACTGGGGGGTACATTTATGCTAGTACCCTATGGTACAGTAGGGGCTAACTCCTTTGTTGCGGTGCCCGTCACTAGACAGGCACCAAAATCCGCTTTTGTGCCCTGGGAGTGGGGCAAGCATGTTCAGGCAGCATGGGACTCCTTCATCTGTCGTCCACCATGGCTGGGCATGTACTGGCGTAACTGAGAGATGTCTGCCACATCAATGTAACGTTACACTGCGAATACAGCTCAAAACTGCTAAATTTTTGTGATTTTGGCTGACCTTTGGAAGATCGTTGCAAGACAACCAGATGTCGTACATAAATGATTCAGGTGTAATTGGAAAGCTGACTTCCCAAATTGACTAATTCCTTGAACGTGACGATAGTGCGTTGTTATGTGTGCGATTAGTTTGCTTGGGAAACAGATTAACTTGCTCATGTAGTAATGTACACCCTATGTGGTGGATTGTGTTCTTTTATTTCATAAATTTTATTTTGGTAAGCGTTGTTTCCACATAGCGATTTTGATAAGTTAATTTGACTTTATATTGTCTTTCTCACAGTTTTGGTTTGTTTAGTTTGCAAGTTTAACATTTTAATTAATACGGTACTTTCACAGATATATCATTGTATTACGTTCTGGCTCTTGTTTATGCAGGCAAATGTTCAGGGAATGAAGGTCAATAGGGGGAAAACAAAAACCCCGCAGGGAAAGAGTTAAATCTATCCATACAATTTTGTGTGTGTTTACTCTAGATAATTTCATGCTGTTTAACTAGGTACAACGGCGAAACATGTACCGAGCCCTCCTTAACCCTATTTGGTCTGAGGGAGGTCTTTTTGGAACTTTCCTGTTTTGCTCCATTACTCTGGAGATTTTAAGACGATTCATCCCATTAGTTTGGCGATAATAAGATACTTTAGCTTATTCAGATGTCAATAGAGATTCAGTAAAAAAAACAAGCAGTACCCCCTTAACCCTTCCTCCCCGGGCTGTCTTACTCAATGACGGTCGCCCCTACCCGGGCGAAATGGCTGAAAAACGTCTAGGCCTAGGCTACCGTATTTATGTTTATTTTCACTGCTAGAACTTTCCCACTCATCTATAATCGTAGTGCGGTTTTCAATCTGTATTTTAGCGTTGAGTAGAGCTCTGTAAGTCAACTGGTTCAGTTGTGATGACGATTTCAGTGGAGCCAATATTGCAGAGATGTTGCCAATATGGGGGCTTTTTAGACACCAATTTCGTCATGACGTCAGAACAATAACATTGAGGAGTCTTCTCCTTCTTGTTTTTGGTGGTGCAGTGACGAACGCTTGGGTTTGTTGACATACGTTGTACGCACGGCGTTCAGACCAAACTTAATTAGGCTATTAAGCTAATGCCTTAGATAAGGCATACCGGGTAGCGGCCCTTCTTTCGTGCTGTCCTTACCTAAGGCAGACCGGGTAGGAAGGGTTAAAGGTTAACCCCTTCTGTACCGGCGACTTATGTTATATGTTATTCTAGCAATATTTAGACGATTTTATGCGGCTTAGAAAGGATCTGTGGTAGTTAAAAGGGTTGATTGAGATTGTTCGAAGCCTTATAGTTGCTAAAGATCCTTCCTAAAGTGAATAAAATCGATTAGTAGGAGCCACAATAAAATCAAAAGACGTCGCCGGTATAGAAGGGGTTAAGTGAGGAATTAGTGTACTGTAATTTCTTACCATTTGGAATAGCAATAATGGTTGGCTGATCCCTCCATTTCAGAAAGGAACCCCCGCTGCCGATAAGAAGGGCGGTGACAGTGGTGGGATGAGCAAGGACGCCGCAGCCAAGGCCAAGAGAGATGAAGCGGAGGCCGAGGCGTTCAAGAAGGAGTTGTCCGTGCAGAAGAAAGAACACGAGGAATACCGCACCGAGAAGGCCAAGAACGATAAACTGCTGCAGGACGATTACCAGAGTCTTAAAGTTAACATGGATAAGACTAGGTATGATCATTTGGTCTTTATTTTCTTTATTCGCCTTGTTTTCTTTCAACTCTCCGCCAGGTTAACTCAATGACTGCAGGCTGTTATATAAAAAACACGGTCATCACTGCGGCACTTGTCATATCACAATTGCCGAATTTCTACCTTGAACAAGGACTTGGAGGCAGGCGAGCGAGTATAAGCAGCGCGGGACCGTCCCATCCACCGCCCCCCGTGTCTGAGCCATCACTAGTGACAGTGGGAGACATATCCAACCAGTGGCGTATATAGGTCCTTGGGAATGGGGGGGGGGGGTGAATCCATTATTTTAAATTTTATATAATGGGTGGGCGAGCAAAGCGATTTTTTTGAAAATCAAGCATTTTTAGGGTCCTTTTGAGGCCTCAGCAGGGATATATTGCACTAATTTGATATTCAATGGTAAAACATTATACAGAAGATTATATATGTTGGCTAAACAAAAAAAGAACTGTTTGACAAATATTTAATTAGGGAATTCTACAGTATGTATAAAAAAACTGCTATAATCTATATCATAATACTATACAATTGTTGATTCATTCATTCCTGGAACTTATGGAAATTGAAATATTACTTTTTATATGAAACATTTAAAAAATAAACTAAAACTCGCAAAATGGCATTAACACCTTACGAGCGGCCTATGCGGTTTATTTATGTGTACCGCACAGCGGGGTGTTTTTAGCCAAAATAGGGCTGTTTACGTGATCATTTTCATGCCTAAATAAGACCCAGAACGTAAAACAAGTACCTATCCCTGAAAGGGCATAAACAGAGCTTTCGAATGACACCATAACGATCCTTGTATGATGGATAGTTTTCTTGCAATAACCGTGCAACGCGAGTGCAAAAAGCAGGTAATTCGGTACTTTCAGTACATAATTGAGTATGTAGCGAGTGAGAGAGGGAGGAGGGAGCTGAGATTTGTGTCAGTAGGTTCGCCGCGGTGGTCTGGAGCAGTCATACGCTCGCTAGTCTCCTGCCACCACTTGTCTCTCTCTCTCAGCCACATTACGTGCTGAAATTGCCACTCGAGTTATGTCGAGCGCCGCCACATAGTCCAGCTTTATTTAACTCGACTTATGTTGCTCGCCGCTAAATAAGGGTTAATGAGAGAGAGAGCGAAAAAATACAAAATTAAACTAACACTCACAATAATGAAGTTGAGAGAGAGAGAGAGAGAGAGCGCTTACTTTACTCACTAGTCATGTGATGATGTGAGAGTTGATCATTTGAAATCAAGCAGCCTAATTTTATGGCTGAATTCATTGATTACTTCATCATAGTTTAACTCAATATCCTTATGTACAAACAATAAGGCTAATCCATTCAGTCTTTGCTCTGACATGGTGGAGCGGCGTCACAACATTTGAACTACACAACACAAGCCACAGAGCTGAACACCATTACACCACTATCCGTCTGACGGTAGTCTGTTCCCCTCACATCAGATCCACAGACGGTGACAGACTGCAGGGCGCGCCGCTACACTAGTACACAGCACTCCCAGTCAGAACTCACACGTTCTGTACACGACCAAGTTGACCAACCGTCCAACCTGACGAATAATATAGGCCTACTGGGACAAAAGGGGGGGGCCATGGCCGAGTTGGGGCCCCCCCCCCCCCCCCCCCCTATATACGCCACTGTCTCCAACTCCCTTACAGACTCGGGAATAGCGAAAACCGCTCAAACTCGCTATTTTTTACCGATTTAGCGTCGCCTGTGCAATATTGTTGCACAGCAACCAGTGGTCGTACAGACATGGTTCAGGTGTCATTGGAAAGGTCTATTCATTCGCTTTCAGGGATATATCATTGAAATACGTTGTAGCTCTTGTTTATACATGAAAATGTGCAGGGAATGAAGACTACTTTTAGTCCAAAACTCCCGTATGGCACAGTGGTGACCAAGCAATTGTCATATGCAAAGTGCCGCAGTCATTGTGTTAAAAACAAATTGAGTGCGTCATTTCCACATAGTGATTTTGATTAGTTCTGTTGTCTTTATATTGTGCAGTTCCTGTTTTGGTTTGTTTGTTTTGCAAGTTTTACATATTAATTAATAATATGTCTTGTTGTCTTCCCCAGAAACGAGAACATCAAGTTATTGTCCCAAGCGGAGTACAACGACGAGAGAATCAAGACCCTTCACACCAACACTGAGACCCTACAACGACAACTAGCTGCCGTGGAGAAGAACAACACCACGCTACAAGGTAAACAGGGACTCGTTTTTCTGGACCCCTTTCTCCCTCGTGTTTAACCCTATTAGTTTTCAGATTTCCAGATGTTTGCCCCATTTGTTTGTCACTTTTAAGACCTTTCGTGCTATTTAGGTGTCAGATTTTTTCCTGGAGAACGATGGGGAGGTGAAAAATGTACAAATTAATCTAGAAAGGGGATCTAATGGATTTTTTTTTTAAACTTGATGGAGGTCTAGGGAGGATAAAATAAAAAATAAACTTGCTACAAGATAAACAATGATTATAGAGACAGTTATACTAATAAGAGTTGATGTTTTCTATTGTCATAAGCCTCAGTTCTCCACATCTATGGATTAACACCATCTGATCCAACGTATAATATTTTGTTATCGAGTGGATGCAGTGCCCAGCTCCTCCAAAAACGCCTGGAGTGAGTGGATGGAACCTAAGTGCCATTTTGAAACATCTGGTTATCTAACTTTTCAGTACCGTGAAATGCCCTAGCTTCGGACGGGGGCTATACTTTGGACATTTCAGGATAAAAGTATGTAGTTGTTGTTGTTCCCCAAGCTGCCTGGCCGAACAGCCCCAAGGCCCCGAGCAAGGCCTAGGCCATAACTGAGTGCCCCCACAGAACCCTCCCTGCCGACCACAATAAAGCCTGGGTGACCGAAGCCACTCCATGGCGGGGAGCTGAGGAGGGTGCGGAAACGCCCGGGAAACCAAAGCCCCACCCAGGGCCCTGTGCCCCTCAGCAATTATGAAGACAAAGGAAAAATGTGACGCTTTGGCTTCCAATCTTGGTAGATTGGGAGGTCAATCCACGGAAGAGACGCCGTCACTTGAGATCTAGAAAATATATAAGTAAAAGGAACAGTCAGAGTAAGCTATGGGTATGGCAGAGATCGCTCAGTTCTCACTCTGATAGACCAGCCCATCACCACTGTAATGATAAAAGTATGTAAGCTACAGTTATGGAAAAATTACTCTGCATTATGGAAGAACACCGCAGACATACTTGTTTTTCCATAACATCATGTATTTATCACATAACTGTGGTTCATTGTATATTTTTTCTAGAGTGTTCGGAGTTACGTCATGTTACCGGTACCATATTCATGTACAGTATAACCAAAAGGAAATCCAAGGGGCACTTTAGCTTCGTGTGGAGCCTTCGGTCTTTAAATTTGTGTATGTACTTAACACTCTACGAGCGGCTAGGTCGGTAACTTCTACTACCTGGCAAGCGGGTGGTTTTACCCTAAACGACCTTGTTTCCGTGCTCTTTTTCATGCATAAACAAGAGCCAGAGCGTAATACAATTATGTATCCCTGAAAGGGCGATAATTGAGCTTTCCAATGACACCAGAACCATCCTTCTACGACCACGCGTTCTCTTGCAACGATCGTGCAAGACTAGTGCAAAATCCCTAAAATACGGTAATATCCTTACATAATTCCCTGTGTAGTGAGGCAGTGAGTGTGGATGTGTGTGGAGGGAACGTCAGTAGTCGCGCGGGACCTGTGCCGAGCGGTCATGAGCCGACCTACGCTCCTCCCGTCGCTCGTCTCTCTCTCAGAGCCATTATTGCTCAAAAATTGCACACAGACTTAAGTCGGGCCACTTAGTCCTTGGTTCTCTAGGCCGACTTAAGTCGGGTCCTGCTAAACAAGGGTTAAAACACTTTCTATTCGCACCCCCTTATATGTACTGTATGTATATGGGTCTTCTCCTGGATGACCTAGATGTGTGTGAATTTGTATTTTGTTTTTGTGTGTTCATCGTTTTCTCTTATGGTATCCCTATTTGGGCTCTGTCTTGAGTCCCCCCCCCCCCAGAAAAGTGGGGATTGGGCCTGAGTATATAGATATATAAATATATTTATTGATTTCTTTATTTTTGTATTCCAGGTTTGGTTGGTCGTCATGAGGGCACCATAGATAGTCTGAGGTCGGAGTACTTGATGCTACAGAAGAAACTATCTCGGGCGGAGGTGGCTGTTGATAACCTGAGAGAGGAGAGAACATTGCTTAAGGTAATAAATAATAATGACTGTCCTATACCGTTATGAGTACTTGTAGGTCCAGTTCTTCATAATATGAAGAACTGGACCTACAATTACTGATATTATCAGTACTTAAGATTCTAAGTTTTGCAACCTTCATTTACAGTAACTTCCACAGTACTGTACAGTACTATAAATACTTAAAATATATTGATTACAGTTCTCATGAAAATGTCGGACAGGTTTGGAGAGATGTATCATCATCATCAATCTGACGCCCTACTTCCAGAGGAAGCACCCCATAAGGGATGGCCATGGCAGAAACAGCCTCCAGGCTCCCAGACATGCCCCGACTGACCCACTCCACAGTGCTATTTCCACTAAGTGGATTATGACCCTTAACACTGAAGAAGCAGACCCAGAGCAGTCCCTCACCCGGATGGCAGTTCCACCACTGTTTTGCTATTTTATTTACCCCAGTGGGGCCCTGGCTGGAAGCATACCAAGCACAGGAATATTCTACAGATAGGAACCAGTGGTCCACTGCTTCAGAAGCTGATTGTGCCACAAAAGTGGCGGGCAGTGGGGTCGCCACATCCCTACGCCAGAAGGTGTATCTTGATCAGGATTTGAACCCACTCTCTCCAGATATTTTTGTGAGAGTTGGGAACCGTATCCACTCGACCATGAGCAGATGCCAAACTCATACAAAAGTATCTAGAGAGAGTGGGTTTGAATCCAGGTCAGCAAGTTCTTTTGTGTGTAATTCCTGTTTTAGTTTGTTTGTTTTACAAGTTTTACATTTTATTTATATTTCTTTATCTTTGTGTGTGCAGGAGTCCGAGGCCCGCCTGATGGCAGAGCGGGAGTCCGTGCACCGCGGGCAGACCTCCCAGGCGATGGTCCTGGCCAACCTAGAGTCCATCAAGATCAACCTGGAGCGTAAGGATGCTGATGAACGTATGAGACACATTAACCAAGTCCACGACCTTACACAACAGTTGGCTCGGACCAAGGCCAAGATGGAGTCCAACGCTGACCTTAAGGCTGCTAGGGAGAAGTATGTATTTCATCCATGGGGGGCGGGTGCCCAACCCCGAAAGGGCGGGTGCCCAACCCCGAAAGGGGTTGAAATAGGGGAGCTATCCCCCCGCCAAAGGTGGCTTTCTAGGGCCTTTCCTAGCTGATGCTGAGAGAATTGGGTTCTAGTCATGTGGTGATGGGCTGTTCTATCAGAGTGGAACTGAGCGATCTCTGCCATACCCATAGCTTACTCTGACTGTTCCTTTTACTTATATATTTTCTAGATCTAGGTCTCTTCCGTGGATTGACCACCCAATCTGCCAACCTAGAAGTGGGCAGATTGGAAGCCAAAGCGTCACATATTTCCTTTGCCCCTCAAGTTTCTCTTCATAATTGCTGAGGGGCACAGGGCCCTGGGTGGGGCTTTGGTTTCCCAGGCGTTTCCGCACCCTCCTCAGCTCCCCGCCATGGAGTGGCTTCGGTCACCCAGGCTTTATTGTGGTCGGCAGGGAGGGTTCGGTTATGGCCTTAGCCTTGCTCTGGGCCTTGGGGCTGTTTGGCCAGGCAGCCTGGGGAACAACAACAACATCCATGGGGGGGCTTTTTGGACCTAACATTTTGCTTTTTTAGTTTGTTGATTTTAGTTATATTATTTTGATAAAATGTACAGTATATATTAAAAAAAAATAAAAAAATAAAATAAAAATAGGGAATGGGCCTGAGTAGGTAGGTAGATAGATATATATATATAGAGAGATGTATATGCAGGAGGCTAGGAATCCTCCTCCCCTTGTAAAATTCTCCTACTCAACGAGACAAAGGGGCGAGGGAACGTGAAAGTGGTCCCGGACCCTAAGAATTGGAATTTTACATGTTTCTTTCTCGAGTTGGCCACCCCTAGCAATGGGGTATGTGTCTGAGTATGTACATGCATACATACATGTATGTATGCCGGTGATGGGGCCGAGGCTGCCACTGTCACTAGAATTAGATGTGGATGGGGGAAGTTCAGAGAACTGCTGCCAATTTTGACCATGAAAAGAATGCCTCTCCCCCCTGAAGGGAAAGGTGTATGCCTCCTGTGTTAGAAGTGCAATGATGTATGCCTCAGAAACATGGGCTGTTAAAGTAGAGGATGTCAACAGAATGGAACGTAATGAGATGAGAATGGTGAGATGGATGTGTGGGGCCAGGCTGCAGGATAGAATAACAAATGTTGAGCTGAGGAGACGTTTAGGTATAAAGAGTATTAGCGAGGTGATGCGTACAAGTAGACTGGGATGGTATGGGCATGTGGAGAGAATGGATGAACAAAATTGGGTGAAAAGATACAGGTCTGTGATTGTGGAGAGAGCTGCACCAAGGGGTGGGCCGAGGAAGACCTGGGATCGGACATTATGTGCCGATCTCAAATCCAAAAACTCAGTCTTAAAGTTTTATGTATGTATGTATGTATGTATGTATGTATGTACTGACCTGATGATAATATTAAAACTGAATGGCTTTTTCAGGTTAAAGGAGTTGGAGGGTAAAATCAAGAGTCTGCACAGTGACCATTCTGCTACCACCAAGCAACTGGCTGAGGCTCGCACTGAACTGTCTGCCGCTAAGAAGAAGGTGGTCGAACTGCAGGAGAAGGCCAAGATCCCACCAGGTATTTTGGGTTTGGATTTCTATACATTACTTTTATTTTGTACACTTACAAGCATTAACAAGCATTTGGCTACCCCCAAAATGGGGATTGGGCCTGAGCATATAGATAGATAGACAAGCATTAACCCTCTCACTATCATGTGGACTCTGAGGTTTATGTTTAGCATTCAGAAGTACTGTAGTCTCAATCTCATAATTACCGGTACCTCCAAAAATATATTGAGGAAAAACTTCCCCGTAGTGGAAATGGCATTGTGGCACGGTCAAAGGAGGCATGTCTTGACAAAGTAGCTGGAGACTTTTCTGTCATGGCCATCCTTTAGTGGGGGTTTCCCAGGGGGAAACAAGGCAAGTTTTACATTATAATGATGATGATGAATTAGTTTTCTGCCCACAACTCAATCAAAGGCAATTGCAGAGGATGAAGTAACTAAACTAAAGGTTTCTAAACACCCCTGATGGTCACAAAGGATTTTAAGTACCGGTAACATGACGTAACTTCGGACGCGGAGATAACTCGGACACTCTAGAAAAAATACACAATTACATTACTTATTTGGCCGACTTCAAGCCTTTTAACCCTCTCTGACATATGATGTGATTTTGAGACTATTGGGGATACTTTAATGCCTTTGTTACCATCAGGGGTATTTAGAAACCTTTAGTTTAGTTACTTCAACCTCTGCAGTTGTCTTTGAGTTAGCTGTGGGCAGAAAACTAATTTTGGAGAGCTAATTATAAGAGTGAGAGAACTCTATTTCTTATTGCTAATCTGGCAACCTCTGCGTCATAAATGCGTGAAAGGGTCAAGCCAATCTCTGTATTTTTGTTCCTAGGTGTAAGAAGGAAACAAAGGGCAAAGCAGCCTGTAACAAGTGTCACAGGGTATAACGGGTGTCGTCAGTATTAAAAGTTTAATAAGCAATGTAGACATTTTACTCGACAGTTTTCAGTTTTCTGGCTATTAAAATGTAAAACAATATTATTCACATTAGAAAGGGTATATGGAAGTAAGAGAGTTAATTGGGATAGTCTTTACCATTATAATTCCCAAAGATCCTTCCTAACTATCTATCTATCTATATGCTCAGGCCCAATCCCCATTTTTCCTATTTTTATTTTTATTTCATTCTATTTTATTTTTTGTTTTCCTTTTTTCTTGGGGGTGGGGGGGTGTGAATTTGTGTTTTTATCGGTGTTTGTTCGTTGTTTTATGTTGTTTTTGTGTTTTCCCTGTTCTTGCTCTGTCTTGAGTCGGCCACCCCCAAGATCCTTCCTAAACTGTATAAAATTGTATAAAAATATCCCGAATAAACTATCAAAAATGCGTCATAATCTTCACTTCGTAAATTTTCCACACAGCGATTTTGATAAGTTCCTTTGCCTTTATATTGTGTCGTCTCTGTTTTGGTTTGTTTATTTTGCAATTTTACATTATAAAGGTTAATTTCTCATTTGCGAGTTTCAGGCTATAAGGAAGTTGGAGCTGTTGACATCGATGGTAAATAGAAATGCAATAATTATGTAGGTTTCTAATGGCTAAAGAGTATGTTGAATTTAGTTTTATGTATTTATATATGTAGTACAGTTGTTGTTGTTGTTGTTCTTGTTCTTGTTCCCCAAGCTGCCTGGCCGAACAGCCCCAAGGCCCCGAGCAATTCCAAGGCCATAACCGAGTGCCCCCACAGAACCCTTCCCGCCGACCACAATAAAGCCTGGGTGACCGAAGCCACTCCATGGCGGGGAGCTGAGGAGGGTGCGGAAACGCCCGGGAAACCAAAGCCCCACCCAGGGCCCTGTGCCCCTCAGCAATTATGAAGAGAAAGTTGAGGGGCAAGGGAAAAATGTGACGCTTTGGCTTCCAATCTTGGTAGATTGGGAGGTCAATCCACGGAAGAGACGCCGTCACTTGAGATCTAGAAAATATATAAGTTAAAGGAAAAGTCAGAGTAAGCTATGGGTATGGCAGAGATTGCTCAGCTCTCACTCTGATAGACCAGCCCATCACCACATGACTAGAACCCAATCCTCTCAGCAGGACAACCAGTACAGTACAGTACAACCATATTATAGCTGGTAAATCTGCTAATTATCTACGGCTCCAACTTCCTTATAGAATGAAACTCGCAAGTGAGAAATTAACCTTTATAATGTAAAACTTGCAAAATAAACAAACCAAAACAGGGACGACACAATATAAAGGCAAAGGAACTTATCAAAATCGCTGTGTGGAAAAAACGAAGCGAAGATTATGACGCATTTTTTATAGTTTATTCTGGATATTATTATACGATTTTATCCAGTTTAGGAAGGATCGGTGGGAATTATAAGGGTCAATTGTTACGTTTCTCCCTTCCCCCCCTGTCTCCCTCAGGCCGCACTCCCGCAGCAGTATCCCAGGCCCAGCTGCGGGACTTGGAGACACAGCTGAGTGAAGAGAAGCACAAGGTAACGGCAGCCCAGGCCGCCCTTGACCAAACACGACGCTCACTCTCGGAACTGATCGACCTCAACAAGCAGCATGAGAAACAGCTGGAGGATAGCAACCAGGCCTGCAAGACGGCTAGGGAAGAGTGAGTGGCTGCCATAATCTATTTTATCTATCTATTTACTCAGGCCCAATCCCAACTTTTCCTATTTTTGTTTCTTTTCCTTTTCCCTCTTTTTCCTTTCTTTTTTTTTGGGGGGGGGGGTGGCAACTGAAGACAGAGCAAGAACAGGGAAAACACAATACACAACATAAAACAACGAACACACACAGACAAAACACAAATTCACACACATCTACACAGCTATAATAGTTTTTCATATAACTCTCTCTCCTAATTGATCTCAACAACAAACATGATGATTGGTGAGGGCTAGTCCTATCCAGAGTGAGGTTTGGCATCCTCTACCCTACCTTAGCCATCTCTGTCTGTCTCTTTTCCTGTATCGGTACTACTTTTCCTTCTCATGTGCTGACGAGATTGCCCGATTGGATGGCACTGCAAGTGGGACTGCAGACGGTGGGGGCATTGGCCCTGGGGGTGCAAGCCTGTGGGTTGATGATCCCCTCCCCCGCTGCCCTCTCAGAGACAGATCTCATCTCACCCTGGCTCCTTCGGGGACCCGAGCATCTGGAGCAGCTTCAGTCAACCGGACTCGGGACTGTTTTGCCAGACAGTCTGGGGAACTACAACAACAATAAACGGCTGCACAGCTACTACGGTACACCTACAGATCACCTGCATAATAAATCGTAGGCTTGTGCATATTTCTTTAACCCTTTCCCTGCGGGTGACATTCTGGAAAGCATAGGCAATTTACAGCAATTTCCAGGCCTTAAAAGCCTGTAAAATCCGTAGAAATTGAGTGTCAGTGGGCAGGAGCGTGAGGGACCTCCGTCCGACCCTCAGAGCAGCCAGCAGCTCACTGAGGGAGACTGTGGTCTCGCGCGGCTGTCTCGACAGTGTTGCCGAGCGAGCGAGTGCTAATAATTAGCGAGTTTTCCCGAATGTCTATGGCAA
Organism: Paralithodes platypus; assembly: GCA_032716605.1. Lineage (NCBI taxonomy): Eukaryota > Metazoa > Arthropoda > Malacostraca > Decapoda > Lithodidae > Paralithodes > Paralithodes platypus. The sequence continues at coordinate 72,900,113 of CM064504.1, read as the reverse complement.
CGCTACCTACGAAGCTCGTTCTGGTGTCATTTTGAAACTATTTTCGCCTAGTTTTCGTCTGAATACAGTCGACCCTCGCATGGGTGGACCCCAGTTGACCGGACTTTGGTTTGTGTGGACCCAACAGCCGATGCGGACAAGTCCCCAAAAGACCGTTTTTGTTTTTTCTATATTCCAACTACTCCCTCTCGGGCATAGGCTGAGAGCCTTTACACTACACCGCTGGGCACGGTGAGGCCCGTGAGGTCTTGTTCCAGTCTAGGGAGTGAGACATGCGAAGCACCCCGGCTCGAAGCAACTCCATCTCTGAAGCCGCTTCACGGTCTCATCCCCAACACTCGGACCCTCACTCTCAGAACGCCACCTATTGAGCAATTAACCTCTGAAGTGCGCATGGGGGTAATTGGAAACGTCCCCCTGTGCTGACGTATTTGAGGTGTTTCCGTCACTAAAATATTCATTGTGCCATTAATAGCATTAATACTTATCCATATGCGCCTATTATGGGTTGATTATAAAGGTATTAACCTGAAACAACAATAACACGAGTGAAAACAGCGTTTGGATGGTCAAAATCGGAGATATAGCCCGCGAGTTGTATAATGTATGGGTGAGGCAATCTGCTTTCCCGCCAATTTCCCCCAAGGCCACTGAGACACAGTCGATCGATACTCTCTCTCTCTCTCTTGCACTCGCTTGCTATCAGTGATGACCACACCCTCCAATCGGATTTCTAATGTTAGCACGAAAATATACCTCAGAATAAGGGAATAACAGGGAAAATAGGTGATAACTGAAGGAGAGGAGGAAAGTGGGGAAGGAGGGGAGGTAGAGGACTGAGATTTTGCATGGCCCAGGGGCCAAAAAAAAAAAAATAACAAAATATTTTTTTTTCGATGTCAAAAGTTGATATTTTTTTTCTCTGACTCTTAAGAGTCTCCCCGCAGTGCGCCGGGGGAACTCTTAAGAGTCTCCCTGCAGCTCCCGGGTTAACTCACTAGGCATTGCCCCCCTGTAGCATATTTTTGAATATGGGAATATTCATACAATGCTATTTAACCCGGGAGCTGCGGGGAGACTCTTAAGAGTTCCCCCGGCGCACTGCGGGAAGACTCTTAAGAGTCAGAGAAAATAAAAATCAACTTTTGACATCGAAAAAAAAATATTTTTTTATATTTTTTTTTTTTTATTTTTTATTTTTTTTTGGCCCCTGGGCCATGCAAAATCTCAGTCCTCTACCTCCCCTCCTTCCCCACTTTCCTCCTCTCCTTCAGTTATCACCTATTTTCCCTGTTATTCCCTTATTCTGAGGTATATTTTCGTGCTAACATTAGAAATCCGATTGGAGGGTGTGGTCATCACTGATAGCAAGCGAGTGCAAGAGAGAGAGAGAGTATCGATCGACTGCGTCTCAGTGGCCTTGGGGGAAATTGGCGGGAAAGCAGATTGCCTCACCCATACATTATACAACTCGCGGGCTATATCTCCGATTTTGACCATCCAAACGCTGTTTTCACTCGTTTTATTGTTGTTTCAGGTTAATACCTTTATAATCAACCCATAATAGGCGCATATGGATAAATATTAATGCTATTAATGGCACAATGAATATTTTAGTGACGGAAACACCTCAAATACGTCAGCACAGGGGGACGTTTCCAATTACCCCCATGCGCACTTCAGAGGTTAATCAGGGAACAATGAGGGTATTTTTTGGCATTTCGGTGTGCTGTGGTAATGCACTGAAACTAGGTACAGCACAAATTCCATCCCAATAATATCTTCCCATTGACATATTGGGATTCGAACCCGGGTCCATTGGATTACCAGTCCATTGGCAAGACCACTCTGCCACACCTCCCCTATAAACAACAAGTTGTCCGGTATTTGGCGGGTCGGGCGGTGACACGGGCAGACAATTTCCCGCTGAAATCATCGAAATACGATAATGTAACCATAAGTACAGTATCTCTCATAAACTTACCTTAATTCTTTATAATATTTCATAATAAACTTATATAAAACGAGTTATAAGTTCAAATGAAAAATCAGTGTACCGGTACCTACCGAAACACGCGTGTGTTATTGTTATGTCGGTTTGTGTGTGTGTGTGCTCTTTTCTTGTGTGGCTATGTCGGCCGTATCAGTAGGGAGTCTAAAAACCAGAGTTATTTATGTAGGCAACAAAATGTTATTATAATTAGGCCTATACTCTATGGAATTTAATTGAATTTTACCAAATAATATTTAGTGTTTTCAACACTAAATTTGTTTTAGCAGACAACACAATAACAAAGTTTAATGGATTTTCTTTGACTTTTAGCCTACTATTATAAATATTATTTTGTAAAATTAAATTCAATTCCATAGAGTATAATTATAATAACATTTTGTTGCCTACATAAATAACTGGTTTTTAGACTCTACTGATACGGCCGACATAGCCACACAAGAAAAGAACACACACACACACACACAAACCGACATAACAATAACACGCGTGTTTCTGTAGTATATACTTCAATTCTTTTTCTTTAACTATCCTTTCTACGACTACATATTTTCTAAACTAATTCTTAAATCTAGCTCTAGCTGTTTCTGGAGAAGTCACCGGTGCATAGGTGACCTGGCTTTGAAAAGGGACAGCAACTCCACAAAAAGAAGAAGAAGAAGAAGAAGAGGTACCGGTACACTGATCTTTCATTTGAACTTATAACTCGTTTTATATAAGTTTATTATGAAATATTATAAAGAATTAGCGGCTCAAATGGAATGATAATTACTGTGAAAAAGTTAATATTTACCTCCTGTTATCCACAGCCAAAGCTGAAGATTGCAGAGTAGGAAATTCGGTAGACTTCATTCATTTCATTTATTTTTTTTTGACCGTCAATCTTTATTAATTTAATACCAAACCAGCAGGGGTGTAATATACTATACACCTAATATACTAGGTTAGGTTAGGTAAGGTTGTTAGGTTAGGCTAATATTACCCCTTATTTTCGTCTTTTACCCCGAAATTTCCCTGATCTTCATAGCCCTCCCCACTAGTGGGGGCAGTGTTTTTAGATTGTTGGATAATGGGTAAATACTCATTTCCGCCAGTCCTTAGTATAAAACAACACTGTAGGCTATATTAAAGAAAACTGAGAAAAACAAAACACAAAATGCTAGCCTAAATTCGCTGTGAAACCGGGACTAGAATTTTACCTAAAGAATTAAGGTAAGTATATAAGAGATATATAGTACTTAGGTTACATTATCGTATTTCGACGATTTCGGCGGGAAATTGCCTGCCCATGTTACCATATTGCTAACATCGCCTCGAAACTCTCCACGTAAATCGTCATCGCAACTGAACCAGTTGACTTGGAGAGCTCTACTCAACGCCAGTCTACAGATTGGAAACAGCAGTACGTTTAGAGATGCGTTGGAATTTTCTAGCTGTTAAAATAACAAAGATAAGGGTGGTAGCCTATTAAATACGTTTTTCGGCTATATCGCCCGGAGCTCACCAACGTCCTTAGGATGAAGAGCCCGTGCGTGGCCGAAAAACTTATTTAATAGGCTACCCTTATCTTTGTTATTTTAACAGCTAGAAAATTCCCACGCATCTCTAAACGTACTGCTGTTTCCAATCTGTAGACTGGCATTGAGTAGAGCTCTCTAAGTCAACTGGTTCAGTTGTGATGACGATTTACGTGGAGAGTTAGGGTTAGAAAACATCATATAGCCTAGGCCTATTTACTCGATTTCCAATGTACGGACTTTTTCATTGTGCAGACATGGGTCCCCCCCTATTAGTCCGCACATTCGAGGGTTGACTGTACACTTTATTTAATGCAGATACTTGATTAATCATTCAGGAGTTCCTGAATGTGCCCTAAATAGCGCAAATAAGCCCGCAGAGAAAGGGTCAATTGTCTTGATAATGCATAAGTGCGCAGATTTTCGGTGTCAGTGTCCTAGGTTCAAGTCCCTGGAGTGCCACATGTATTTATTGATTTCATTAACCCATTAGCATGGTGGACAGAAGAGGTAAGAATAGCTGTGGAAGAAAAGAAGAAAGCATATAGAGAGTGGTTGGGTAGTAGAGGGAATGAAGATTCCGAGAGACAGAAACAAGCGAGGTACGTGGAGAGTAAGAGGGTGGTGAAGAGAGTAGTGAAGGAAAGTAAGAGAAGAGTAGATGAGGAATTTGGAAGGAATCTGAGTGTAAAATGGAGGGAGAGTAAGAAACTGTTCTGGAAAGAAGTCAAGAAAGTTAGGGAAGGTAGCAAGGGAAACAGTAAGGGTGTGAAAGATAAGAATGGGATAATGCTAGCCGAGAAGCAAGAGAGAGTCGAAAGATGGAGGGAGTACTTCAGTGAGTTGCTAAATGAAAGGAATGAAGAGCCAGCAAACATAGCTGGATATGGTATGGGAGGGAGAAGAAGAGAAGTAGTGGAGGAGGAGGTGGGGATCAGGAGGTCAGAAGTGTGGGAAGCCATGAAAAGAGTGAAGTTGGGGAAAGCACCAGGAACAGATGGAGTGTGTGGGGAAATGTTGAGGTATGGTGGTGAGATAGTGATAGAATGGGTATGGAAAATGTGCAAACTAGCATGGGAGAAGGGGAGTGCACCCGATGACTGGAAGACTGGCATAATAGTCCCCCTATATAAGGGCAAAGGGGAAAGAGGAGTGTGTGGTAACCACCGAGGAATATGTCTTCTAAGCGTAGTAGGGAAGGTATACAGTAGGGTAGTGATTGAGAGAGTGAGAGTGAGAACGGAGAAATGGATAGGCGACGAGCAGGGAGGTTTTAGGAAGGGAAGAGGATGTGTAGATCAGATTTTTACCCTGAATTGTGTTGTGGAGAAGTATCTGGAGAAGAAACAAAAGGTGTATGTTGCCTTTATGGACTTGGAGAAGGCCTATGACAGAGTGGATAGAGAAGGTTTGTGGAAAGTACTTAGAATATACGGAGTAGAGGGCAAGTTGCTGAAAGCAGTGAAGAGCATGTATGAGGGTGCAAAGGCGGCAGTACGTGTGGAGAGTGAGCAGAGCGAGTTCTTTGACCTGAATGTTGGTTTGAAACAGGGGTGTGTGATGTCCCCGTGGTTGTTTACTGTATATATGGATGGAGTTATGAAAGAAATACTATCAAGAGCAGTGGATGTTGGTGTATCGCTGAAAAGGGAGGGAATTGAGTGGAAGCTACCTATACTGCTGTTTGCGGATGATACAGTTCTGATGAGTGATAATGAATGGGAGTTGCAGGGTCTGGTAAATGAGTTTGGAACAGTGTGCGAAAAACGGAATTTGAAGGTAAATACGGGGAAGAGCAAGGTTATGGTCTTCGAAAGGGGTGAAGTCACAGAGTGTGAGGTGAAGCTGAACGGTCAGGCTATGGAGATCGTCAACTCTTTTAAGTATCTGGGCAGTGTGTTGAGTAAAGATGGGACTATGGATGAAGAGGTGCGGGAGAGGGTACAACAGGGGAAGAGGGTTGTAGGAACGCTAAAAGCAGTAACAAGAAATAGGGTGGTCAGTATGGAAGTGAAGAAGTCCTTGCATGACAGTGTGGTAATCCCGACACTGACTTACGGAAGCGAAGCATGGACGTTGGTTGAGAGACTCAGACCAAGAGTGAGAGCAGTGGAAATGAATTACTTAAGGAGTGCGTGCGGAGTTACATGGAGGGATAGACAGACTAATGAGGAAGTAAGAAGGAGGTGTGGTGTGGAGGTAGATGTGCTGGAAAGTGTGAAAAGGAACAACTTGAGATGGTTCGGCCATATGGAACGTATGGAAAGCGAGAGAATGACTAAGAGGGTGTACGAGAGCGAGGTGGAGGGACAGAGGGGGAGAGGTAGACCGAATATGAGGTGGAAGGATGGAGTGAGGAACTACATGAACGAAGGCGGTGCTGGTTGGGGGGAGGGGCGTCGACTGACTGGGGACAGAGGTGCATGGGGGCGGTTCGTTCGTGGCCACCCCTTCGGGGATCACGGCGTCAGGCAATAGATAGATAGATAGATAGATTAACCCATTGAGACCCAGCGTCGCACGTGATGCGTCGGCAGTTTGTTATCACCAACTCCCAGCGACGCATCACGTGCGTCCGGCATATTAAAATAATTTACGTGGCTCGTAAGGTAGGAAATGGCGGGAGAATAGGAGGGGGAGGTACCGTAGTGTGTGTGGGATCCGGGCCGGTAGGTGTGAGCGGGCCAAGACAGCCGCGCGGCCGGTGGTGGTGGGCTTAGTGGCCTTAGTTCACCGCCACTTTGAACCTTCATTACTCCGGTCGTATGGGAGCTAGAGGCTTGAGATTTATGTGAGACACTCCTTAGGATGTATGCCGTACAATGCCATACTCAGTTTTCACCCTAGTGCTCCCGGGCGGGGGAGACGAACTTTCGACCCCTCCGCCCCCCAAATGACCGAGGTGATTTTTTTTTCATTTCTCACCATTCTCTTCCATTTTGGCTCAACAAATTTTTTTGAGGCTTCCCCCCCACCCCCAAAAAAAAAATGTCCGAGTTTTTTTTTTTTTTTTTTTTTTTTTTTTTTTTTTTTTTTTTTTTTTTTTTTTTCTCATCCTTGTCTTCCATTTTAGCAAACAAACAAAAAGAAGTGAAAATGGCTTGGGACTGGGGTGAACAAAATATTATAACTAGCCGGGGCTCAACGGGTTAATTGAGTTTACAGTTTCTTACAGTTTCTTACAGTAGATCCTCTGGAAAAAGGCAAACTATGCCTGTGTATCCAGCTCAGTACCAGTGCTTGCACTGCTGCGGTCGTTCACGGTGTTGGCGGCGGCGGTAGCAGACGCAACATTTTTACTATTCTGTATTTTTGTTTTATAATCAAACTTCAAATCTTGTCTTCCCCATGCTTTATCAAGATTACTTTCAAACTCCCTTATTGATTCGGAATCGACTACATACTGGGGCAGTGCGTTCCACTCATTTACCACTCTATCACAAAATGAGTTCTTCGCCTTCTCAAGCCTATTTCTTTCTTTGTAAATTTTCTTAGAGTGTCCTCTCGTTCTTGTTCCCTCCCGCATCAAGAAGATACCTTCGCACACATCCAGTTTAGAAGTGAAGTTAGTTGGGAAAAAAAATTATAATATAGGCCTATTCTTCATTTACAATTGTTTATACGTTGTTGCCCTTCAGATTCACCAAGCTACAGAAGGAGGCTGAGGAGACGGAGAGTGAGAGAGCCAAACTGGAAGCCCAAGTCCGAGAAGCTGTCGAAGAAACTGAGACTATTAAATCGCTGCTCACATCCAAGTTAGCCAAGGTAGGTCAGGCATATATTTCTTACTTAACCCCTACTGTACCGGAGGATACAGTAATAAAAGTCACCCCCAGTCCCCAGCAATGTGGCCAAAATGGCAAGATAGAACAACCTTCCACCTCAAGAGATGAAGGAAGACTGGCTCTCCCACCCTTCAGTGGGTTTTATATAAGCTGAGAAGTGTTGCCATATCAGGAGCAGTGCTCAAACGGTTGTGGTACCAGGTACAGCCTGATACAGGCAGTTACAAGGAAAGTACATTACTGACGGCTCCTAGCCGTTGCTGGGACTGGGGAGTGACTTATCTACTCGTCAGTACCAGCGACGGAAAATATCTGTCAGTACTATGCGGTCCTTGTCCTGTATCGAGCAGTACCTGGTACCATGACTTGTACACACTGCTCTGAGACATTGGCAACACTTCTCAGCTTGGATCCAAGCCTGTGGGAGCTGGGCTGGGTCAGTGATACTCCAACTTTTGGGGTGCGAGGGTGTTCTCTCTTGACTATGAAGCCATTTTGGCCACAATGCCTGATACTGGAGGGTACATTTATAGTAATACCTGTTAGTATGAACTTTGTCACCTGCCAGTCACATTGGGCTGGTAGCCATCGTGGTACCACTGCAGCCATTTTGTCATAGACTACATATAACCTAGACACGAAAGAAGACGCCACAAATCTGTAAATAGTGAGCCGCGCGTTCGAGAGATGGCAGCACGATCACAAAGGACAATGGGAGGGGAGGGTCCCCACAAAGACATTATATTGACTATCCTTGTCCTTGGTCCTCATTAATTCGTAATAATCCCTACCTTGTACTAATAACGCTATTAATAAGCAATTGAACATTATCCAGAGACTCTGCAGACATGACATAGTTAAATAGACATAATTAGAGGCTACTGTAAAGGCGCCAGTCATCGTGTAATTGTCGTCATTATGAGGAGGTACACAAGCAAAACTCCTCCAACACCCGCCATTGTTGATGTGAGATTCGGGAGTTGCCAACGTCAATGGTGGGACAAAATATCCCTAGATGTCATAAGTATAAATGTCCAGTTTTAGTGCTACTTGACAAATTACTATACTAACATACTAATATATATTCAAAATGACAATTTAATTCTTATTGTGTTGCTTGAAGGTATACAGCTTGCATCATATATGAGTAGCCTATGTTTTATAGTGTATATGTATACTTAATGTTTTCATCTTGCTTATATATATATCTAATTTATACTAAATAATTTACAAGTGTTTTTACCAACATTAATTAACTCTTAAATACGTTCCCTCTTTAATCTATTGCTCCCTCGTTTTGCGGATATTCCCTTAACTTAGGAAACACTGCAGCAAGCTAGCTGGCAGGCGTGCGCGGCGCACAGACTATCTATAATAAGGACAAGCCACTGAGGTGCTTTGCTACAGTACAATACAATAGTGCTGCCACCAAATCCCTAGGACGCGCGGAAAACTAACCGTGTGACGTCACGCTTTCGTGTCTAGGTTATATGTAGTCTATGCATTTTGTAACTACGGCAGCCATCTTGGATAGTTCATGTGAAAATCTCCAGGTGGCCATTCAGTGAAGCAGCCATTTTGTGGAGACTGCTATTACAGCTGCTTGATTAGTCAGCCAGGTAGCATTCAAAGAGACTACTGCAGGACTCAGTATAACTAAATATGTTGGGCACCAATTATTTTTCAATATTTGAAAACAAATATGGATTTTATATGCTCTAAACATACAGTAATATGAAAATGTGTTTTAAGCCTCGGCAAAACCTAATAAAAATATATGGTACTAAAATGGAATTTTGTCGTAACATGGTTGTCAATACCTTCCTATAGACGGCACCGATTCGTACACACGCTATTTTCACCTGTCTCCCGAGGTCTGTCCACCAGCTTTTTAGTCCACTCCACCTGCCCATCTCTGTCGATTGGTTAGGTTAATATACTAGGTCTCAGAAACAAGATTCGTAGTTGCGGTAGTATTTACGGTATCTGGACTCTTCGAGCGGAGGCGCATTTTGGTTAAGTTAAGTTAGGTTAAGTTAAGTTAAGTTAAGTTAAGTTAAGTTAAGTTGTGCATCCGCTCAATCAGGAATTCGCTCGAAGTGACTCGCATTCGTATTTACAGATACCGATACGGCCGAATACCGGTAGGCTACTAGGCTAAATGGGCGCCGGCCCAACCGCCATGTTGTATCCCACGTAGGCCTACTAGGTACTACGGACACATTGTAGGCGTTAGGTGTGGATTAGGCTTGTATCCAATGTACTAGGTCTATGTTACTGAATATTTATGATTTAAATAAGTGCTACGTTTTCGATAAATCTGGTTATATGGCTTTGCAATTAGGGAAATCATGAGCCGATTTCCGACATTTAGTTAGTCTTTTCGATTCTCAAAATACGATCCAAGTTTTGCCAAGAAATTGGCTCGGGTTTTCCAAAATTATGCTTTTTTGGGTTTGCAATTTAGGGAAACATGAGCCAAAATTCTAAATTAGGTTACTGTAGGCCTAATTGGTTTACTCTTAAAACTCGCAAAATCCGAGCCAAGTTTTGCCAAAACTTGGCTCGGGTTTTATGGCTTTGCAATTTCGGGAAACCTGAGCCAAATTTCTAAATGAGGTTACTGTAATTTTGTTATCTACAAACTCTCAAAATCCGAGCCAGCTTTGGCCAAAACTTGGCTCGGGTTTTCGAAATATTGGGTTTGAGGCCTTAGAAATACAGTACCTTAAAACCCGAGCCAAGTTTTACTAAAATACGTTTTAATCGCCGTTTTACGCATTTAACCCCTCATTTTCCCTGTACTTCATAGCCCTCCCCACTATCGGGCGGCGTGTCTTAAGATCGTTGTATAATGGCGAAAACAGTTTCGCCGAGGGTTGTAATTATTTCCAAACACTATATATTGATGAAAACTAACAGGGAAAAATAAAAAAATCCATGGGAAAATTGGTGACCATCTTATTTAGTTTTTCCCAAGACTCTTCTTCTTACCTCTGACCGGTATATAGACTATCCTAGTATTTACTATTACTAGCTTATACCCCTTTGAAAGGACATTAGCCTTACCTAACCTATCCTAGTATTATAGGTGGGGGCTACCGCCCCCACACCCCCGCTTTGACTTAGATTTTTGGTGTATTTGTCTGTGAAGTGGGTATTTTTCAATTTGTTGATAACGAAAATCCTCCATGCGGTCTATATGGAAAAAAATATGGCGAATCTATTGGTGCATATTTTCCCTAATAAATTGTTTCTCATAACGCTGCACTAGTGTCGTTGAATATAACCGTCAGCCACATGTGAGTGAGTTAACATGGTAGCAGGGCGTACCATAATGTGAGTGAAGCACAGCAGCCATGGCTTCTTCAAATTTAAAGACGGTAAATATACAGGAGACACAACAATATAGGTAACAAATTTATAATGGTAGTTTTGGGTTCCTATCATCATATGCTTCATTTCTATATACTTTTTATCCCCGGGGATTTTTTTTTTTTTTTTTTTCCATTAACCTAACCTAACCTAATAGCCCCCCATTTTTTTTAGGTTAGATTAGGTTTTTTGGTTAGGTTAATGAAAAAAAAAAATCCCCAAGAAAAAAATTAAAAATTCCAAGATTTTTTTTTTTTTTTTTTCCCTGGGGATAAAAAGTATAGAAATGAAGTATATGATGAGGAACCCAAAACTACCATTAGAAATTTGTTACCTATATTGTTGCATCTCCTTTATATTTACCGATTTAGCAAAACAATACTATGAAATAAATTGTATAAATAAATACAAAATCAATGTATAATTAATGGTATATACTGTACTGGTTTGCAGGTAGAAGATGAGTTACAATCCAACGAGAAAAAGCTGAGCGACGCCACCCAGGCTATGGAGAAGGCCAAGGAAGAGGAAAAGTTCGCCAGGACCGAGGCCAATGAAAAGATTAAGTAAGTTATTTGTTACGTTGAACGATGGAAGATGAAAGGCTTACAAAGAGAATATGCAAGTCAGATACAAGGGGATATATTTTGGTAAGAAGTCTTATATTTTAGCAGATTCCCCTTTTTTCTATAACCCCGCTTTTCCGTTTTCTTAAAGTTGGCTCCCTTTTACATTCATTTTAACTTATAATCTCCATTTTATGTCTCCTTCTTCCTTGTTGCCCGTTTTAATATTTGACCCGATATGCCTTCTTATAACCTAATTCTTCGGGCCAGCCGTGTGAGGGTTTCAAATCGAAACTCAGTGGTCTGGTTAAACTAATGGGGGAAAAAAAAATAAATAAAAGGGGAGATAGAAGGGCAGGAAGACCCCCTTTGAGATGGAGAGACTGTGTAAGACAAGCTTTGGAAGATAGAGGAATGACTATAGATCAGGCAAGGGAAGTGGTAATAAACAGGAATGAATGGAGAATGCTTGTGAATAGATGAGTGAACACGTGGTCATTTGGGGGAAGGGGTCGGGCGCAAGTTGGACTAGATAATAGTCCATCAGGCACCTGGCCCGTGGAGACGATTAATATGAAGGGTGCGCCTGGAAGTGTGGTGGGAGGGCTTCGTTATATGTCTGCCTGCTGAGATCAGAACCTCTCCGGGTGGTCGGGGGCCGGGGGAGTGCTGGAGGGACCTTGGTCTCTGGGTCTTCTCCTGAATGACCTAGATGTGTGTGAATTTGTGTTTTGTTTTTATGTGTTAGTTTTGTTTTTGTCGTGTTATCCCTATTCGGGTTCTGTCTTGAGTCCCCCCCCCCCCCCCCCCCAATAGGATGAGTGGGGATTGGGCCTGAGTATATACATCTATCTATCTATATATATATGTATATATATATATATATATACAGTAAACTTCTGTTAATCCGAAGGGCAGCGGACCGGCCCTCGTTCGGATTAGTGGATTTTTCGGATTATCGGACTTTACCCCTATGAACCTGTGTATTAATGGCCTGATGAAAACATTGAGGCATTAGGCCACCCAAATGACACACACACATATCATATGTTCATGAAATCACTTCAAAAGTTTACCATTGTCATTGTAGCCTATTACCTACTTCAAAACATTCAGATTAATGGTCAAAGGAATATGCTGATATAAACATAAACACCTTCTTCTTCTTATTGTCACATGTCCGCATCGTCTACTAGCGAGTTTGTCTTGTTCTTGAAGATCAGATCAGATGTGGTTCGGGAAGTAATGCCTTAACAACGGCACTTCCCTGAGAGGTTCTTGTAATTTTCCTTTTGTGATTTTCCTTTTGTGACGTGCTTTGTTATATTATATTGTATTGAAAGCACCCTTGTCTTGTCTTGAAAGCACCCTTGGGACGCTCCGATCACTGAACTATAAATAGTAGCGTATCGGAACGTCCAAAGGTGCTCAAGACTGAATGCGCTTGCAGAAAATGCGGTGCAAGCCAGTAGCGCATCGGAGCGTCCCAAGGATGCGTTCAAGAGCAAAACAAACTCTCTAGCAGACGATGTGTTGTTTACGTTTATATCAGTAGCTTCCTTTGACCATTAATCTGAATGTTTTGAAGTAGGTAATAGGCTACAATGACAATGGTAAACTTTTAAAGTGAATTTATGAACATATGATATGTGTGTGCTCCATTATGTGTCATTTGAGTGGACTAATGCCTCAATAAGGGGACTTTGGGACTTCTTGAAATTCGGACCATCGGGTACATTCAGATTTGGCCTCAAATTGAAAAATTCGGACTATTGGGAGATTTGAATCATCGGTCGTCGGATTAAAGGACTTTTACTGTATATATATATATATATACTCAGGCCCAATCCCCACTTTTCCAATTTTTTTCTTTTCAACCTTCATTATAATTATTTATTTATTTATTTATTTTTATTATTGTCCAGCATTGCGCGTGAGGCCCAGGACAAGTACGAGCATGAGGTGATGCTCCACGGTGCTGACTTGAAGGCCCTGGCCACGCTGAAGGAAAAACAAGCTGAGTTTGCTGCTGAGTTACAAGAAGCTACAGCAGCCAGGGTCAAGGCGGAGGAGGCCGTCAGAGGTAATGTTGCTGTTGTTGTTCCCTAAACTTTTTATTTTTTTTATTTTTTTTTTATTTTTTAACCCTTCCTCCCCGGGCTGTCTTACCCAATGACGGTCGCCCCTACCCGGGCGATATGGCCGAAAAACGTCTAGGCCTAGGCTACCGTATTTATGTTTATTTTCACTGCTAGAACTTTCCCACTCATCTATAATCGTAGTGCGGTTTTCAATCTGTATTTTGGCATTGAGTAGAGCTCTGTAAGTCAACTGGTTCAGTTGTGATGACGATTTCAGTGGAGCCAATATTGCAGAGATGTTGCCAATATGGGGGCTCTTTAGACACTAATTTCGTCATGACGTCAGAACAATAACATTGAGGAGTCTTCTCCTTGTTTTCGGAGGAGCGGTGACGAACGCTTGGGTTTGTTGACATACGTCGTACGTACGGCGTTCGGACCAAGCTTAATTAGGCTATTAAGCTCATGCCTTAGATAAGGCATACCGGGTAGTGGCCCTTCTTTCGTGCTGTCCTTACCTAATGCAGGCCGGGTAGGAAGGGTTAAAGAGACAATGAACGGAGGAAGGAAAAACACAGATAAAACAAAAAGGTCCATGTGCCTAAAGGCATCCTCCATTCATAAAATGTTTGTAACAACTGGATTTAAACATTTGCAGATTGTAAGTTTGTGGAAAGCAATTCGAGGGAAGTGAATTCCAAAGAGTAGTAGCTCTGGGGATAAATGAATTCTGATAAGCAGAAGTTCTGCATTGTGGAGGAGAAAGTGTAAATTCATGGGCGCTCTCAGCTGCCCTAGTTCACCGCGGAAAGATGTGGAGAGGCGGCACAATTGAAGCAAGTTCCTCGGAACAATTGCTGTGAAAATATCTGTAGAATAATACAAGGGATGCAACGTTTCTTCGTATGGATAATGTAGGAAGGTCCTGTGTGATTGCAGGGTTATTGATTAATCTAATAACTTTATTTTGAATTTTGTCCAACTGCCTCAATGCAACCACTCCACAGAGGTGAACAGTAATCCATCTGAGAACGCACATGACTTTTATATATCATGGCCAACTGCTCGTCAGTGAAGAATTCTCGAACTCTGTACAGGAGTCCCAGTTTTTTAGAGGCATTCTTAGCAATGCTTCTAACATAATGTGTCTAGCTCAAGTTAGTAGTTAATGTTACACCGAGAATGTCAATACTAGGGGAAGTGGGAATATTTACATCATTAAAAATATATGGGAGTCAGTGAGATTCTGTCAGTTAGAAAATTGAATGTATTTGGTTTTCTGTGCATTAAAGGAAACTAGATTCTTTTGTCCCCATCCATCAATTCTAGAAAGGTCCTGGTTCAGAGAAATTGCAGTGTTTATTTTTGAATTTATAAGATCGGGTTGGGTGAAAGAATTGGTAAATGTGAAGGAACTGTGGAGTGTTGAGTCATCTGCGTAGGAATGTATTGGATTATGAGTGGTAGATATGAGATCATTGATATGAATGAGGAACAGAATTGGGGCCAAAACTGATCCCTGGGGAACACCAGCATTTATTGAGTGAAATTGAGAATAAAGGCCATCTACCATTACACATATTTTTCTGTTATGAAGATAAGAAGAAATTAGTGGAACTAATGATGCAAGGCCGTAGTGTGACATCTTCGACAATAAGGATTGATGCCAGACTCTATCAAATGCCTTTGATATATCCAGTGCTATTGTATGTGTTTCACCATGTTGGTCTGTAGCTTGGTTGATTTGATGCGTACCTGGCCGAACAGCCCCGAGTCGCTAAGGAAGGCCATGGTTACGGTTGGGGTTTCCCACAGAGCTCTCAAGGAGTGTAGATTATGTTGTTGGCGTAGTAATTCTGTGGAATGCAGTTTTCTATGATGTGTTTAATTGTATAGGGTGCTGTGTTGCATCTTGGCATCACCGACAGAGTCATCCAGTCTCTCCTGATAGCTCAGAAGAGCTGGTTGGTGCCCACATCTCAGCCTGGCCAGGTGGACTCTATCCTTGCGAGGAAGGGAGGATTCAGAAGGATGGATTTCAGGAGGTCGTGCCTGCAGCTGTGTGTTGTCTATGAGTGATTGGATGGAACGGTGAGATATGCTTCTGGAAGCTGGTTTGGGGTGGGCAGGGAGGGAGAGAAGACAGTATTTGTGTGTGATACCGTGTGCTGGGTGGTAGTATTTGTGTGTGATACCGTGTGCTTTGTGGTGTTTTGATGTTCCTTGGTGTCTGCTGTATGGAGGGGGGTATGCACTGAGAGAGCTCTGAAGAACACTGATTGTTGCAATAGCGATTAGCAGAATGAAAGAGGTAAGCATTGCAGCATGTAGAAAGAGATGTAAAGATCTGTGTTATAGAAGAAATGCATCACTTATCATTCAAATATAGTATTTAAGTTAAAGCCTTGATCATAATTAGCATGTACCGGTACTGTAAGTCGATTATGAGTTTTTATTATTATTATACTGTATTTCGATTAGTTCCTTTGTCTTTATATTGTAGTTTCCGTTTTGGTTTGTTTATTTTACAAGTTTTACATTAACCCGCAGAGTGCCAGACAATTATTGGACCCTATGCATCTGCCAGTGCCAGAGGATTTTTTTTTTTTTTTTTTGCTAAATCTATCAAGTTGGGTGAGAAAGGAAGGATAATGGTAAAAAAAAAACACTCCCCTTGTCCATTTTCGCCAGAAATCAGGTCCCCGATGGTCCCAAATGTAGCTGAAATTTTCAGAGTAAATCATCGAGACTTTTATGGTATCGGAACGTATAGGTAGGAGGGTGGTTTGGGGGATGGTGGGGGGAAGGTAGAAGCGTAATTGACATTGACTAGTGTTACAAATATGAAGCCGATTGGTGAGGTAGTTTCGCCACCACGGATTTTCCTTTTTTTCCTTTTCTTTGTACGGATACACTGGAAGTGGATGGTGGGAGGCGGTTGGGGGTGTGGTGGGGGGAAGGCAGAAGGGTAAGGGACTTGTCACACAAATATGGAACCGATTGGTGCAGTCGTTTTGCCACCACAGATTTTCTTTTTTTTTTCCTTGTGAGGCGACCGATAGTCAGCGAGTGGGTGGTGGTGGCAAGAAGCCAGAAGGGTATGGGACATGTGGTAGAAATATGAAAGCCATAGGTGCAGTCGTTTCGCTGCTACAATTTTTTTTCGGCGAGTCCGTATATATACGGACCTGGCACTGGGCGTGACAAGACCCTAGTCCGTATATATACGGACCTGGCACTCAGGGGGTTAAATATTTGTTTTTATTTTTTCCGCATACAGATACTCGTCTTGGGTTTGAGGATCGAGAGAATGTGTTGCGTCGTGAGAATAAGGAGATGTTGGTGCGCTGTAACGAGTTGGAGGAAACCAACAAGTCCATCCTAGACCAGTTCACTCAACTCTCCGACAAGATGGCCGCTCTACAGACCAAATTTGCTTCTCCTGAGGTGAGTACGACAAATAATGATAGCAAAAGATTATTCTAGGGAGGAGGTTGTTGTCATTCCCTAAGCTGCCTGGCCGTACAGCCACGAGTCCCTAAGGAAGGCCATGGCCACGGTTGGGCTTCCCCACAGGGCTCTCAAGGAGTGTAGACTATGTTGTTAACATAAGTGATTGTGTGGAATGCAGTCTGCTATGATGTGTTTAATAGTATGGGGTGCTGTGTTGCATCCTGGGCAGGTGTCGACGACGGAGACATCCAGTCTCTTCTGATAGCTTAGAAGAGCTGGATGGTGTCCACATCTCAGCCTGGCCAGGTGGACTCTGTCCTCGCGAGGAAGGGAGGATTCAGGACGGATGGATTTTGGGAGGTCATGCCTGCAGCTGTGTGTTGTCTATGAGTGAGTGGATGGAACGGTGAGAGATATGAGTTTGGATGTCATCACCTTCTGTTGAGGGAAGTACTCCCAGAGAGAGCTGTTGGTGGAGTGTAAAGATTGCTAGACATTTTGTTGTTGTTGTTGTTGTTCCCCAAGCTGCCTGGCCGAACAGCCCCAAGGCCCTGAGTAAGGCCAAGGCCATAAACGAGCGCCCCCCACAGAACCCCCCCCTGCTGACCACAATAAAGCCTGGGTGACCGAAGCCACTCCATGGCGGGGAGCTGAGAGGGTGCGTAAACGCTCGGGAAACCAAAGCCCCACCCAGGGCCCTGTGCCCCTCAGCAATTATGAAGAGAAAGTTGAGGGGCAAAGGAATAATGTGACGCTTTAGCTTCCAATCTTGGTAGATTGGGAGGTCAATCCACGGAAGAGACGCCGTCACTTGAGATCTAGAAAATATATAAGTAAAAGGAACAGTCAGAGTAAGCTATGGGTATGGCAGAGATCGCTCAGGTCTCACTCTGATAGACCAGCCCATCACCAGAGACATTTTGTTTCACCACCTGGTCTCCTTTGTTGATTTTTTCTCTGTACCTCAGTTACACGAAGAGCCATTCTAGCTTGTTCTTAAGATGCACATACTCTTGATTTCTTATATAAAACCACAAGCGCTACACACCCTACACTAACTTAACTCTTTTTCCGATTTCTTATTATTTTAATGTAGGGATACAGTAACCCCACTGCCTGCCACTTCAGTAGTGCAATCAGCTGCTGTAGCAGTGGATCACTGGATTCTATCTTTAGAACCACTCCTGTGCTTGGTATACTTCCAGACTCCATGGGGGGTAAAGAAAATAGCAAAACAATGGTGGAACCTCCATCCTGGTGAGGAACTGCTCTGGGCCTGGTTCTTTAGTGATAAGGGTCATATTCCACTTAGTAGAAATGGCACTGTGGAGTGGGTCAGTAGGGGCATGTCTGGGAGCCTGGAGGCAGTTTCTGCCATGGCCATCCCTTTTGGGGCGCTTCCTTTGGAAGCCCTTGACAGGGCTGCCTGGAAAGCTGCCATTTAGGACGTGAGACTGTAACCACATTCTCTGTGGACAGAACGGTCTTTAAACTTGTATGTACTGTATGTAAAAGATTGTGTTTGTTGTCCTAAGCAAGTTTTCCACATAAGTTACAATGTAGTGCTTATATTACATAGCTAATGTACAATCTGAAAGTTGTTGTTATTGTTCCCTAAGCTGCCTGGCCGAACAGCCCTGAGTCCCTAACGAAGGCCATGGCTACGGTCGGGCCTTCCCACAGAGCTCTCAAGGAGTGTAGATTATGTTGTTGGCGTAAGTGAAAATCTAAAAGTTACATTCTTCATTGAAAGTAATTTGAATTTACTGTTCATTTGTTTCCAGGGCGAGAGTGAGAGCGGTCAGAGCCAGGCCAGCGAAGACGAGGCCCGCACGTCCGACCAGCTGCGGGAGGTGATGAAGTTCCTGCGCCGGGAGAGAGACGTGGCCGCCGGGAAGTGTGAAGTGGCTCAGGCCGAGAGTACCAGGCTCGAGGCTCAACGCACGGTACTCAAGACTCAGGTCGATCAGCTTAGTAAGGATCTGTCTGAAGAGAGAGAGAAGAACCAGGTGAGAGATACAGGGAGACACACAGTTTTTAATGTGTATGTATATATGTGTGTATAACTGTAAATCATACAGTACTGTATTTTATCATTTCACGGCCACCTAAGGTTGTGTTCGCCATTCTTCTAGTGGCCCATCGTTCTGGGTGGGTGACTCAGCAGTGCGTCTGACTGCTGATCGAAGGGTCGGTAGTTTGATCCCACGCTGTGCCATTGGTAGACGGCAAGAGTTTGGGCAGCTCGGTCTAGTGATTCGTGGTAAATGAGAACACACTCTAGCCCTGTCTGAAATCAAGGGAGTGCACGGCGTTAAAATCTGAGGTAGTTTTCAAGTTTTTTATTTTAATTTGCCTGTATATTGTGTTGTACTGTACCTATTTAGGTTTGTTTATTTTGCAAGTTTTACATTATAATATTTTGTACTTACAACATTGATATTCTAGGTTGAAGCGGACACATCACGACGGTGTGCGGAGCTGCTACTAAAGGTACAGAACATGGAGGCTCTGTCCGACAGTAACCGACTGATGCGGAGGGAGAAGGAAGGGCTACAGACGGACAGGGCAGAGTATAAGGCCAAGTTTGAGTCCCTGGAGAAACAGATCGAACCCCTACAAGAGAAACTCAGATTCAATGTTAACAAAATTGAGGCCATGATGGTAAGTTCATATTGTTTTTGTTTTTTTGTGTTTGTGTGTGTTTGTATTTGTGTATGTGTATTGGTGGGAGGGCTTGTGGCTTTGGCTCCGCCGCATGTCTGCCTGCCGAGATCGGAACCTCTCCGGGTGGTCGGGGGCCGGGGGAGTGCTGGAGCGACCTTGGTGACCCTGGGTCTTCTCCTGGGTGACCTGGATGTGTGTGAGTTTGTGCTTTTTATCTGTTTATTTGTTGTTTTATGTTGTTTTTGTGTTTTCCCTGTTCTTGCTCTGTCTTGAGTCGGCTACCCCCAAAATGGGGATTGGGCCTGAGCATATAGATAGAGTATGTGTATTTTATTTTGTATTTTATTTTTCTATGTGAATTCATATATATTCACCAACCCACCAACAACTTGCAAAATAACAACAACAACTATAAATTTACCCTCCAGTACCAGGCATTGTGGCCAAAATGGCTTCAGAGTCAAGAGAGAACACTCTTCCACCTCAAAAGTTGGAGGAATGCTGAGCCAGCTAGGCTGTGGGAGCTTGGATATAAGCTGAGAAGTGTTGCCAATGTCTCAGTGCAGTGCGTACAAGTCATGGTACCAGGTACCGCTCGATACTGGCAGTTGTTGTTGCTGTTCCCCAGGCTGCCTGGCCGAACAGCCCCAAGGTCCCGAGCAAGGCTAAGGCCATAACCGAGATCCCCCACAGAACCCTCCCTGCCTACCACAATAAAGCCTGGGTGACTGAAGCCACTCCAAGGCGGGGAGCTGAGGAGGGTGCGGAAACGCCCGGGACACCAAAGCCCCACCCAAGGCCCTGTGCCCATCAGCAATTATGAAGGGAAAGTTAACTTTTTTTATTGACGGCTGTTTACCGTCGCTGGTACAGTAAGGGTTAATAAATACATATCATCTTTAATTTACTAATATGTAGCTGATTTGATCTGAACATCAATCTAAATGGGTAAATTTGCATAAAAGAAATTGCAAGAGGTCACAAACATTTGCCAGTAGCTGTACATATTTGGGGTAGGATGTAGTGAGCGGGCGTCCCGCCATCTTTGTTTACATTAGGCGTAGTGGCGTCGGACCTTTCCCATCATGTTCCCGTCTATTTTAACCTAACCCAACCTAACCTAGCATTCATGTAGTAATGACTGGGGGCAAATAGCAGAAATAGACGGGAACATAAGTGCGACCGCGGCGATCGCCCTATGTAAACAATGACGACCATACGCCCGAACTCTACATCCATCCCCATATTTGTCTATAAGTTCTTTTATCTTTATATTGTGCCGTTCCTGTTTTGGTTTGTTTGTTTTACAAGTTTTACATTTTAATTATAAATGAATAATAATGTAAAACTTGCAAAATAAACAAGCCAAAACAGGAATGACACAATAAAAAGACAAAGAAATTATGAAAATCACTTAATTGTGTATAATAATTCCCACCTGATATATTGGGTTACAGGTAGAGAAGAAGTCGCTGGAGACGGAGAAAGAGTTGTTCAAGAAGCGCACCCAAGAGCTTGTGGAGAAGTTGAACCGAGCCAAACCCGAAGACTTTGTTAAATTACAGTAAGTATATTTGTGTGATTATTTCTATTTTTTTTTTTTTTATTATTATTTTTTTTTTGGCTCTGTCTCGAGTCGACTTTGTTAAATTGCAGTAAGTACATTGTGGCATCCTCTACCCAACCTTATCCGTCTGTCTGTCTCTTTTTCTATGTGGTGGTTTTGTGTTCTTTTATTATAATGTAAAACTTGCAAAATAAACAAACCAAAACTTATACGAATACAGTAAAAAGACCAAACAACTATACCTGATTTATTTCCAGCTGAGGATCGAGAATCGAAGATGTGGCAACTGCGCAGTGATGGTGCGTGATTGGTTGGATTGACTGTGTTTCATTTCGTAGGTTGCTTGTGATAACAATTAAAATAACTTTCATTACAATTATTTGAATCATCATATCTACAAAGTATGATCGTGTCTTTTATTCTAAATCTCGAAAATGCCGCTTAGCATTGATATTTTGCAATACAAGCAGGCATTAACCGAAAAAGCATCTGTACCCAAGTCAACTGATGCCCAAACGAACACTTACCTTTCAGTCAACTTATTCTATTATAAAATTAAATGACATTTGACTGTTTAAGCGCCTCTAAAAGATATTACAACACTTAAGTGCATGTAATATAATGCATCTACTTCATTTAAAGTAGCCTACATGTTCAGGGAATTTTATAAATGTGATGGGGCTCCAGAGGCGGGAAGTTTAAATGTGTTGACCAGCCTCTCTAGCCCCTCCCCTCTAGGCTATTTTGAAATAAACTTCTGCTACTTTAAATGTAGTCCTTGCTTTATATTACATTACTTAACCCTCTCACCACGGAAGATCCGGCCACAAGAAGGAGAGCGTCGCTTGTTCGTGTGTGCCTGTATGTTGGTTTTGGCCATAAAGTTATCTCCAATGAAATCATCATCACAGGTTGACTTAGAGAGCTCTACTTAATGCCATTCTACAGGTAAATAACACAGTTAAGTGTTATAATACCTTCTATATGTGCTAAAAACAGTCAAATGTCTTGTAATGTCCAAATATAATGAGCTAGTTCAAGTTGACTGAAAGGTAAGTATTCGTTTGGGCATCGGTTGACTTGGGTACAGATGCTTTTTCGGTTAATGCCTGCTTGTATTGCAAAATATCAATGCTAAGCGGCATTTTCGAGATTTAGAATAAAAGACACGATCATACTTTGTAGATATGATGATTCAAATAATTGTAATGAAACAAGTTATTTTAATTGTTATCACAAGCAACCTACGAAATGAAACAAAGTCAATCCAACCAATCACGCACCATCACTGCGCAGTTGCCACATCTTAGATTCTCGATCCTCAGCTGGAAATAAATCAGGTATAGTCAAAATCATTATTTCATTTGATTAAAGCGTTATTTCCACAGCCATTTTGATAAGTTCTATTGCCTTTATCTTGTGTCGTCCCTGTTTTGGTTTGTTTATTTTGCAAGTTTTAAATTTTTATTTCATTATTTCATTTGATTAACCCATCCAGTACCGGTGACGTCCTTCTCATTATATTCTGGCAACTATTAGACGGTTTTATTCAGCTTAGTAAGGATGTCTACCCGTTAAAAGATTACAGACTATCTCTATTAATCCTTTTAGCTACCATATATCCTTCCTTAAGCCGGTATCACACGAGAGATTTTATAGTCAACATTCGATAATCAAAACATTTCTGGAGTATTTTGCACTGGTATCGGAAACTAGACTGATGATAGATGAATTTAGGTAACTGAAATATTATAATTGTGGACTTCATAAGCTGCCAGATCAGTGTTGAGGCAAAAAGCGCTCGTGTGATACCGGCTTAAGCTTCATCATATCGTCCTGTGCCCCTCAGCAATTATAAAGGGAAAGTTGAGGGGCAAAGGAAAAATGTGACGCTTTGGCTCCCAATCTGCCAGGGAGGTCAATCCACGGAAAAGACACCGTCACTTGAGATCTAGAAAATATATAAGTAAAAGGAAGCTATGGGTATGGCAGAGAACGCTCAACTCTCATTCTGATAGACCAGCCCATCCACATAGCGATTTTGATACGTTCTTTTGCCTTTATATTGGATTGTGTTCTTTTATTTATAAATTATTATTTTACTTAAGCGTTTCCACATAGCGATTTTGATTAGTGGTTTTGTCTTTACTGTGTTCGTATAAGTTTTGGTTTGTTTATTTTGCAAGTTTTACATTATAATCATCTAGCCAATCTTAGCCATTTCTGTCTGTCTCTTTTACTGTCCCTACTTTTTCGTTCTGGGGTCGGGAGGCGAGGAATCCTCTTCCCCTTGCAAAATTCACCTACTTGACGAGACAAAATAAAGGGTGAGGGAACGCAAAAGTGGTTCCGAAGATCCGAACCCCAAGAACTGGAACTTTAAATGTTGTTTCCGTTCGGGCTCTGTCTCAAGTCGGCCATCCCCAGCTATGGGGTATGTGCCTGAGTATATACATACATACATACTTCTGTATTCATATTTTTTCACCACCAACCAACTTTACTTCTAAGCTCAATTAATGAAATCAACAAATACATGTGGCACTCCAAGGACTCGAACCTAGGGCACTCACACTGAAATTACGCTCACTTATGGATTACACTATCAAGACGGTTAAAGAAATATGCACAAGCCTACGATTTATTATGCAGTTTCGAATCCTGCATATTAATCTGAGCATGTACATATATTCCAACTGCGCTATGGTAGCCTAATGTATGTAATTATATAAAGTATTTTAATGTGTAGTTAATTGTAATACCATTTACAGGCAGGAGGTGACGGAACAGCAGAAGGCACTACAGTCCAAGGAAGCTGAAGTTAACAGACTCAAGAACCAGGTGAGATTTTGGTTTACTGTACTTTATTTCATAGTATTGTCCATCCTATAGCACGACTACAGTATGTGGGCGGCAGAGCCCCTCGCGCTGTAGGAATCCGCGTTGTAGGAATAACACTTTGTATGGAGATAATTCTATAGGGTCTGCGCCCCCCCCCCCATTTTGTCCCTTTTTCTGGATTTTTTGCTAAATAAACACCTATACCAGATATCATTAAAGAATTAACAAATATTTGAAGACATCACTTGAATAAACCTCAGGACCCCTCTCATGTTAAGGGGAGATTTCCACTTGAGGGACTTTTCTTGACCCCTTTCGCCCTCATGTCTAGCCCCATTGCTTTTGAGACGTTTGCCCCATTAGTTTGGTGATTTTAAGAATTTTCGCCTCATTCTGTCAATTTTAAGACCTTTCGTGCCATTTAGGTGTCGATTTTATCCTGGCGAGCGATAGCGAGCCTGTAATTTAGGAGTAACCGGCCTTCGGCCGGGAAATTTTTCTACCGAAAAATGTACAAATTTATCTTGAAAGGGGGTCAAGGGGGTGAAATTTAAAGATTGTTGGAGGAGTAGGAAACAAACTAAAAACCTCCCCTTAAAGGAGGATCGTGTTGTAGGAGGATAGACTGTTTATTGTTTTGATCAATCTTCAATGCGATATTTTCACATGGTGATTTTGGCAAGTTCTTTTGTCTCTATATTGTGTCATCCCTGTTTTGGTATGTTTATTTTGCTAAAGCGTTATTTCGGTGACCGGTCAACTCAACCAGTAGACCATTTCAACCAGTACCAAATCAACCAATACGGTTAGGTTAGTACTATATTTTGGCACTGGTTTGGTTGGTCTGGGTTAATTTGGCACTGGTTGAGAGCTACTGGTTGAAATGGTCTACTGGTTGAGATGACGTGGAACCGTTATTTCCACATAGCGATTTTGATTAGTTCTTTTGCCTTTATATTGTCTTGTCCCAAGTTTTGGTTTGTTTATTTTCAAGTTTTACATTATAATTTATACTACTGCACATCCAAATTAATCTGTATATCATTGTGTCCCCTGGTTGCAGCTGGCCCAACTGTCGCGGAACCAACAGATGATATTGAACCAACGCAACCACTGCCAACAACAGCTGAACGCCACCCGGGATGAACTGAGGCGATCCAATGAAGAGGTCAAGAGGAATGTTATGGAGAAGACTAGAACCATACAACAGGTAAACTAATATAAATACAGTATACATTAACCCTCTCCGACATATGACGCAATTTTGAGCCTATTGGGGATACTTTAAAGCCTTTGTTACCATCAGGGTTATTTAGAAACCTTTAGTTTAGTTACTTCAATCTCTGCAGTTGTCTTTGAGTTAGCTGTGTTGAGCCTATTGGGGATACTTTAAAGCCTTTGTTACCATCAGGGTTATTTAGAAACCTTTAGTTTAGTTACTTCAACCTCTGCAGTTGTCTTTGAGTTAGCTGTGGGCAGAAAACTAATTTTGGAGAGGTAATTATAAGAAAACTTTTTGATTGCTAATCTGGCAACCTCTGCGTCATAAATGCGTGAAAGGGTTAATAGATCAAGATAAATATGAAAAAAAAAAAAAAAAATTCTTTTTCATTTGGGAAGGGGGACGCTAGACATTCAACAGGTAAACTAATATAAATAAATTAATAGATCGAGATAAATATGAAAACAAAAAATAAAATAAAATATACAAATTTCCACTGCATTTTTTATAAGTTCTTTTGTCTTTATATTGTGTCGTCCCTGTTTTGGTTTGTTTATTTTGCACGTTTTACATTATAATCCTATCACTAATTCACCAATTAACTTACAAATATACTTAATTAATTAATGTAATGAATACTTGTGGTACTCCCAGGATTCCAACGTATACTGGTAAATGTATTATCTAGAAATGCTAATGCTGTACTAAATATACTGATCTGTATTCTATTATTATTATTATCATTATTATTAAACTGCATAATAAATCGTAGGCTTGTGCAGCATTCTTTAACTGCCTCCGTGGTGCAATGCATATGTGTGTTGATTTTCGGTGTGAGCGTCCTGGGTTCGAATCCCCGGACTGCCACATGTGTTTGTTAATTTCATTAATCGAGTTTAGGAGTTGTTGTTGTTGTTGTTGTTCCCTAAGCTGCCTGGCCGAACAGCCCCGAGTCCCTGAGAAAGGCCATGGCCACGATCGGGCTTTCCCACAGAGCTCTCATTGAGTGTAGATTGTGTTGTTGGCGTAAGTGGTTGTGTGAAATGCAGTCTTCTATGATGTGTTTAATGGTATGGGGTGCTGTGTTACATCCCGGGCAGGCGTCGACAACGGAGTCATCCAGTCTCTTCTGATAGCTCAGGAGAGCTGGATGGTGTCCGCATCTCAGCCTGGCCAGGTGGACTCTGTCCTCGCGAGGAAGGGAGGATTCGGAAGGATGGATTTCGGGAGGTCGTGCATGCAGCTGTGTGTTGTCTGTGAGTGAGTGGATGGATCGGTGAGAGATATGAGTATGGATGTGCTTCTGGATGTTGGTTCGGGGTGGGCAGGGAGGGAGAGAGGACAATAATTGTGTGTGATACCGTGTGCTGGGTGTTGTTTTGATATTTCTTGGTGTCTGTGGGTGTGTTGCCATGTAGTTTAGTGGGTGGTCTTGGTTCGTGGAGGCTGCTGCCAGGAATTGAGTGCCTCTCATGTCCAGATGGTCTTTGACTTTGAGGATTTTGGTTTCTTGATGTAGGTGATCTGTGGGTGCAGTAGCTGTGCAGCCTGTAATGATCTTCAGGGCTTTGTTTTGAATAGTCTGTAAGGTCTTATGATGTGTTTCAGCTAGGTTAGAAGCCCAGGCTGGGCTTGCGTATTCCATCACTGATCTTATGTATTGTTTATATACTGTGGTGGTAGTTTCTTTGTTGTGTCCAAATTTTGTGTGAGCAAGTGACCTGAGGGCGTTAAGTCTGGGTGTCAGTTTCTTTTTAATGTTTGTGGTGTGCTGTTTGAATGTCATATGAGTATCATATGTTACTCCTAGGATTTTGGGTGTGTGTGTATGTGTTAGGGGTGTGTTGTTTATGGTGAGTTGAGGGATGTATTCGTGTTCTCCTGTCCAACTTGTGAGCAGGGTTGCGGTGGATTTGGCTGGGGCTAGATTAAGTCTGTTTGTAGTGCACCAGCCATGTAGTGTGTTGAGATAGGGTTGAAGGAGATCTGTTGCTCTTTTTGGGTCATGGTGTGTGCATGTGAGTGTTATGTCATCTGCATAGGAGGCTAAGTTTATTTGGGGCGTATTGGGTGTAGTTATATCGTGCATGTACAGATTGAAGAGTGCGGGCGATAGGACGGATCCTTGTGGGACTCCGTTTGGAAAGTTTCTGATTTTAGATGACTGACCGGCAAAAGATACGTGTGCACATCTGCCTGCTAGGAAGTTGGCCAGCCACCGTTTTGTGTTGTTGTGCATGTTTGTGTTGTAGATTTTGTTTGTTAGGTTGTGGCGGGGGATGGCATCGAAGGCTTTACTAATGTCGAGTGTGGCTAATAGTGATCTGTGTGGTGGTCTAGCTGAATTGATGCCGTCGAAAGCTCTTTGTGTAAGGTCTGTGAGAAGAGTGTTTGTGGAGTGCAGTGGCCTAAAGCCATGTTGTGTTGGAGCTAGGGGTAGGTCAGGTGTAATTAGTTGTAATACTAGGCGTTCCATGACTTTGGAGGGGGAGCAAAGGAGTGTGATGGGGCGGTGCGAGGAGGGTAGCGTGGGGTCTTTGTTGGGTTTGGGGAAAGTGATGATGATACCATGCTTCCAAATGTCTGGTATTGTGTTGTGTGAATAGCTGTAGTTTGATATGTTAGTGAGTGCTTGTATGCCTTGTGGTCCCAGGTGTCTGAGGTGTATGTTGCTTATGTTGTCTAGGCCACAGGCGGGTGAGTGCTTGAGATTGTTGATGATATGCTTTGTCTGGTGATTGGTGAAGGGTGTATAGTCAGGGTCTGTGGGGAATTGTCTCTTAAGTCGGATGACACGTCGGTCGTCTTTGTGAGGTTTTAGGTGGCTGACATGTGAAAAGTGATTGATGAGAGTGTTTGCTTGTTGTTTACATGAAGGAGTAGAGTCTGTTGTTGTGATTGCAGCATGTGATTGTGTTGTGTTGCTGTTGGAAAGTGTGATGCTGTTTAGTGTTTTGTATAGTTTTTTGGGGTTTGTTTTGTGATCAAGTGTTTGTAGGAAGTTATTCCAATTTAGTTTTTGTTGTTCTTGTATTTTGTTGTTAGTTTGGGTGTTGAGTGCTTGAATTTGTTGTGTGATGTCTTGTGTGTGGGGTGCTGGGGAGTGTTTCAGTATGTCGCGTTGTCTGATGAGGTTTTTAATTTCTGGTGTGAAGTTGGGGTTGTGTCTTTTTCTGTTACCTCTTGGAATGTGTTTCTTGTCAGCGTTTTGGATAGTTTTATTGAGTATGTGTACAGCATTGTTGATGTTAGTGATGGGTGTACTGTTTAGAGTTGTGAAGTGTTGTTCTGTCTCATTTGTGAATGCTTCCCAGTTAGCTCTTTTATAATTGGTGTATGTGTGTTTGTGGCTAGCTGGGGTGAGTCTGGTTTTGGTGGTGATAATGATCGGGAGGTGGTCAGAGCCTAAGGTTCTGACCACCCTCCAGGATGTTGTGGGGGCGAGTTCTGGGGAGCAAAAGGTGATGTCTGGAGATGATGGGTTATAGAGGGCTTGGTGAGGAATATGGGTATGTTGATGGATATCGTTAAGGATGATGAGGTTATCTGTTTGGTTTTGTAGTACCAGCCCTCTGTCTGTGTCGGGGTTGTCGACAAACCAGGCTGACGTCTTGGCGTTGAAGTCACCACCCAGGATGATGTGTGGGGTGTGTGGGGTGTTTGTGATGTGTTGTAAGTGTGGTCTGTATTCATTTGGTACTGTAGGGGATGTTTGGGGAGGGATGTATGTGTTTATGATGGTTATGTTGGAGTTGTTGCCAGTGCGTATTTTAATTGACTGTATTTCTGTTGTGTTATCATTTGGGGGGAGGAGTGATTTGGTTTGTACACTGGTTACTATGTATGATATTTCTTTGTGTACCAGGGTGATGAGTCCACCGCCCCCGCCGACAGCCCGGTCTTGTCTGATGGTGGTGAAATTATGAAATGTGGGTGTTTTTTGTGTTGTGCGGAGTTTTGTTTCTTGTAAGATGGCAATGTGTATGTTGTGTTGTTTGATGAAGTGTGAGAGTTCGTGTTTCTTTGTGTTGATGCCATCTATGTTCAGTTTAGGAGTAAAGTTGGTTAGTGGAGAGAACATAATAATTATATTATGGTATTATTTTTCTTTTCAGCACATTGATGAGAACAAGAAAGTGTTGTCAGAGAAGGCTCGCTTACAGCAGCAGGTTTGTAACTTGTATAAAGTACTTGATAGTTATAGTTTTAGGATATTTTTGTTAACCCTTTCTCTGCGGGGTGTTTTGGGCTATTTAGGGTATATTCAGGCACTCCTGAATGATAAATCAAGCATCTGCATTAAATGAACTGTATTCTGCTGAAAACTAGGTGAAAATAGCTTCAAAATGAGACCAGAACGGGCCTCATAGGTGGCCTGGTTCACCCGCAGCGGTGCCATAGATACGCGGGAAACCCGCTATTTGTTAGCACTCGCTCGCTCGGCAACACTGTTGTGAGAGGCAGTGAGAGACCCGCGCGAGACACAGTCTACCTCAGTGAGCCGCTCGTTGCTCTGATGGTCGGAGGTGGGCCCCTCACGCTCCCGCTCACTGACACTCGATTTCTACTGTTTTTACAGGCTTTTATAGCCTGGAAATTGCCAGGACATTCCAGAACGTCACCCGCAGCGAAAGGGTTAAGGGGGGATGGTTCACTTTTTGGGAGATATTTGCATGTATTCATTATTTTTCTAGTTTCCTCCCTAGACCTCCCATCAAATTAAAAAAAACATCCATTAGATCCCCTTTCTAGATTAATTTGTAGGCCTACATTTTTCGGTAGAAAAATGTTCTGGCCAAAGGCCGGTTCTTCGAACATTACAGGCTCACTATCGTTCGCCAGGGAAAAAATCGACACCTAAATAGCACAAAAGGTCTAAATATTGACTACGAAATGGGGCAAAAGGTCTTAAAACTGACTAACTAATGGTGCAAATAATGGAGCTAACCATGAGGGAGAAAGTGGTCCAGAAAACCAGCCCATGTCCCCTTAAATTTTGTTTGGTAAAAAAAAAAAAAAAATCCTTTCAGCTTAACCCTTACAGTACCGGCGATGTCTTTGTTTTGTTTATTTCAGCTGCATTTAGAAAATTTTATGAAGCTTAGAAAGGATGTATGGTACGGTAGCTAAAAGGATTAATTATAATGTAAAACTTGCAAACTAAATAAACCAAAACTGGGACAAAGACAATATAAAGTCAAAACAACTTATCAATATCGCTATGTGGAAATTGAGATAGTCTTTAATCTTTTAACGGGTATACATCCTTCTTAACCCCCTCAGACTGAAATAGTTAACTTACTGACGAGGAGGCGGACCGCACGGTATTATCCCCACAACAGTCAAAATCTCACTGAGGGACCGTTAGAAGTCTGAGGAACTTGGGGTTGCCACTATTCTACAGATTCTGATCTAACTTACCTAACTTACTGAGGCCTAAATGACGCTAGAGCGTCATATAACTTATTAGAGAGATATTAAGATAAGTTCATATGACGCTCTAGCGTCATATGAGTATTTTGGCAAAACCGCCATATGACGCTCTAGCGTCATATGAGTCGGAGAGTGTTAAGCTGAATAGTACCGTCTAATAGTTGCCAGAATATAATGCAAAGGACGTCACCGGTACTGAACGGTTTGATATATTGACTGCTACACGTCCTTCCTATAATGCAAAGGACGTCACCGGTACTGAACGGTTTGATATATTGACTGCTACACGTCCTTCCTATAATGAAAATACTGTAGTCGTCTATGGATAGTAATGATAAAATGACAAATTATACCATTGTATCGAAGCTTAATTAGTTTGTTGTTTGTTAACCTAAGACGTGCGCATGGGGGGTATTGAGACACCACACGCCTGTGCGCACGTATTTGAGCTGTTCCCATCACTAACATCATTATTTTACCATAAATAGCATTAATACTTATCCATATGTGCCTATTTTAGGTTGATTATAAAGGTATTAACCTGTTACAGCAATAAAACAAGTGGAAACAGCGTTTGGATGGTCAAAATCGGCGATACAGGCCGGGAGTTACATAATGTATGGCTGAGGCAACCTCCCTCCCCTCCCCTTGTCTGGAGAGACACTGTTACGCAATAGTCTCTCTCTCGCTCTTTCCCACGCTTGGTAACAGTGATGACAACGCCCTGCTACCAACTCACTAATGTTAGCACGAAAATAGACCACAGAATAAGGGAATAATAGGGAAAATAGGTGATAACTGAAGGAGGGGAGGAAAGTGGGGAAGGAGGGGATGTGGCGGAGTGATATTTGGCATGGCCCAGGGGGGGGAAAAAAAAAAAAAAGAGAAGGGGGTGTTTTAAATGGATTTTTTTAGGCCCAGGATCTTAAGAGTCTTCCCGCAGTCGCCCAGGGAAACTCTTAAGAGTCTTCCTGCACTTGCTGGGTTAATGTGATATTTTGTTTTGATCAGCTGGTGCAGCAACAGGAACGTGTACGCGGTTTGGAGTCTGCAGCACAACACGCACACAGTACACACCAACAGGAAATGTCCACGGTAAGTTATTGTTAACTGATTATCGTTGGTTAACCCCTACTGTACCATAGGGTACTTGCATAAATGTACCCCCCCGTCCCAAGCAATGTGGCCAAAATGGCTTCAGAGGTAGGATATAACAACCTCCCACCTCAAAAGATGGAGGAATACTGCCTCTCCTAGCCTGTGGTGGCTTGGATATAAGCTGAGAAGTGTTGCCAAGGTCTTAGAGCAGTGCTCAAACTTTGTGGTACCAGGTACTGCCTGATACTGGCAGTTACAAGGATTGTATATAACTGACGGCTGGCAGCCGTCACTGGGACTGGGGAGTGATTTATCTACTGACGGCTCTCTGCTGTCGCTGGTACTGAACGGCTTAATGCCAATAACACCTAAGGAAATAAATGAAAACATATGATCCTCCGGGGATTTGAACCTGGGTTACCACATACAGATCTTAAACACAATAATCATTACACCATCAAGACTGTTAAAGGTTTATGCCAAAGCCTATGACATAGTAACCATTCTTGAATACTTGTTAAAGCCTTAAAGGTTTATGCCAAAGCCTACAACATAGTATCCATTCTTGAATATATACTGGATATTAATCTAGGCCTGTACATATACCCAGCTGAACCATGATAGCCTAATGATTTCAAATGTAAAGTACATTTTTTTAGAGTTCAAGGTTAGTAATCAGTAGATATGCTACCACATCATCTAATTGAAATAATAATAATGATAATAGTCATATATTTTATTTTATTAAGCGTTGTTTCCACATAGCGATTTTGATTAGTTCTTTTGCCTTAATCTTGTGTCGTCCCAGTTTTGGTTTGTTTATTTTGCAAGTTTTACATTATAATTAAGAACAATTTCTCCTTCAGCATTCAATAGCGCTGTATTAGCCAACAGAGAAAGTTACCTCATCCCCTTGCTCAAGGGACAGTAACCAACCAGGGTTTAGTGGAGAAAATAACCCTTCAATGCCAGTACTCATTTCTCTAATACAAAATTATATATCTTTTTCAGTTCATGGAAGAAAACAAGAAGGTTATTATAGAAAAGAACCGTCTTCAGCAACAGGTGAGTTTAGTTGTTTGTTGTTGCTGTTCCCCAGGCTGTCTGGCCGAACAGCCCCAAGGTCCCGTGCAAGGCCAAGGCCATAAACGAGCGCCCCCGCAAAACCTTCCCTGTTTACCACTAATAAAGCCCGGGTGACCGAAGCCACTCCAAGCCGGGGAGCTGAGGAGGGTGCGGAAACGCCCGGGAAACCCAAGCCCCACCCAAGGCCCTGTGCCGCTCAGCAATTATGAAGGGAAAGTTGAGGGGCAAAGGAAAAAAGTGACGCTATGATTCCCAATCTGCCAACCTCTAGGTTGGCAGTAGGGAGGTCAATCCACGGGAGAGACGCCGTCACTTGAGATCTAGAAAACATATAAGTAAAAGGAACAGTCAGAGTAAGCTATGGGTATGGCAGAGAACGCTCAACTCTCACTCTCTCTGATAGACCAGCCCATCACCACATGACTAGAATCCAATCCTCTCAGCATCAGCTAGGAAAGGCCCTAGAAAGCCACCTTTGGCGGGGGGATAGCTCCCCTATTTCAAACCCTTTAGGGGTTGCGCACCCGCCTTATTTACTTTAGTTAACCCTTTCAGTACGGCTGATGCGATTAATTTGCTTGGGAAACAGATTAACTTGCTCATGTAATGATGTACTCCTTATCTGGTTTGTGTTTTTATTTCATAATTTTATTTTGCTAAAGTGTTATTTCCACAGTGATTTTGATTAGTTCTTTTGCATTTATATTATCTCATCCCAGTTTTGGTTTGTTTAGTTTGCAAGTTTTACCATTTAATGTATGTTTGTAATGTCCCTAACGTTTTGTGTTGTTTTAGGTAACTGAAGTGAAGCAGAGCGAGGAGAGCCTGAAGCAACAGATCGAGGCTACCAAGAAAGAAGCCGAGAGTTTGTCTGTGAGGTTGAAGGATGCGGAGGCCAAGTTGGCCGAGGCACTCAAAAAGGCTGATAACTTTGAGAAACAATCATCTCAGGTAAGACTGATTACAGTATATTATTGTTATTATATAGTAATCCTTCACCCTCTTTTTTTTATTTTTTTTATAATTGTAGTTTAACCAGACCACTGAGCTACAACACGCAACTCTTATAGGGCTGGCCTGAGCCAAAGCCAAGGATTCGACAATATTCGGGAGAAATCACGAGCTCATAAGGAACGTTAGAAGCCGTACAAGGGAAAAAAACAAATAATAATAAATCAGATCTTATTAACCCTTCCCGCCTGTGCTCCCTGTCTTAAGGACATTGTTGAGATCTGGGCGATATGGCCGAAAAACGTCAACGCCTAGGCTACCGTATCTTTGTTATTTTAACTGCTAGAAAATTCCCACTCATGTCTAAACGTACTGTGGTTTCCAATCTGTAGACTGGCGTTAAGTAGAGCTCTCTAAGTCAACTGGTTCAGTTGTGATGACGATTTCCGTGGCGTACATTCTGCCGCGATATTAGCAATGGGACACTTTTCAAGACTGAATGTGTCTTTGCCGACACACAGCTCCGACGTCTGCTTCCTGCCAGAGGTGCGTGCGTCGCTTCCGACAGGCTTTGTTTACATATGCCGGACGCTCGGCTTTCAAAACAAGCTGAATAGGCTTTCAAGCTTACGGATTTATATAAGGATACCCGGGTTCCTGCCCATCTGCCGCGGGGTCCTTATATAATGCTGCCCGGGCAGGAAGGGTTAAGGAGTGAACAGGACGCAAGGAAACGAACAACACGATCGATGGAGAAGGATGGCGAGTCCATCAAAATGTCAGAGTAAGTCTTCCTGCCAAAATAGATAGTACGGGACTGAGCGTATCCTTCACCCTGTTTAACTCAATCATTGCGGGCATACTATATAAAAACTAATGCCATAACTGCGGCAACTGTCATATGACATTCGCCGAAAATCTGTGAAGTACGTGGCATGAGAGGCAGGCTAGCGAGTCAAGGCAGCGCGGAACACCTCCTAACACCGCCCAGCATGTCTGGGCGTATACTGAGGTAGCTGTGACTGAGACATCTCCAACTCCCCTACCGACTTGGGGATAGCGGAAACCGTTAATTTTTACTGATTTTGCCCCACCTTTGCAATATCGTTGCACGGTAACCAGTGGTTGTGCTCGATAACCAGTGGTCGTACAGGCATGATTCAGGTGTCATTGAAAAGGCCTATTCCTCTACTTTGAGGGATATATCATTGAATTACGTTGTAGTTCTTGTTTATACCGTACATAAAAATATGCAGGGAATGACGGTTACTTTTAGTCCAAAACCCCCGTATGGTACAGTGGTGACCAAGCAATTGTCCCCGCAGTAATTGTGTTAATATCCGATTACGTATTTCTTTTCTATTTTGTGGCATTTATTCCGATTACGTATTTCTTTTCTGTTTTCTGATTATTATTTAACGATTTTATTCAGATTAGGAAGGGGATGTGAAAGTCCGAGGCTTAATTGAGATTGTCTTTACCCTTATAATTCCCACAGATCCTTCCTAAAGTGTATGAAATCGTTTATGATAGCCAGAATAAACTGTCAAAATGTAAACAATTTTAGGGTTAACTGGACTTTATGTTAATTAATATATATCTTGTATTGTTTTTCAGTTGAGGAAAATTGCCACCAAGTACAAGAAGGCCGCAGAAGGTGGAACAGCTCCCCCTGGTGCTCCGGTAAGTGGAATAGTCGGGTTTTGATGTAGGATTTTTTTGTTTATTATTATTGTTTTAACTTTGATTGAATATAAACTCTACCAAAAAAACAATCTTTACACTGGTGAGCTGTAAATAATCTAGTGTGAACGGAATGAATCTGGTGAAACATACGTCTGTGAGGTATTATCACAAGATTTACACCCACTTCCAGAATGTTTAGAGAGTTAGTGTAAAGATTGTTTTTTGGTCGAGTGTACAAGTATTTTTTTGTAGATATTATATAGCTTCTTTGACTGGATGATTGACTTTGTTATTTTGACAGCCCGGTGGTGAAGAAGCTGAGGAGAAGATGAAGGAATTTGAGGAGAACATATCAACACTAAACAAGAAACTAGAAACAGCCGCCCTGGAGGTCAACGCTCTCACGTACGTAACATAGATAGATAGATACTTAGTTAGATGAATAGATAGATAGTGAGAGAAAGAGAGAGAGAGAGAAAGAGAGAAGATGAAGGCACTTGAGGAGAACATATCAATACTAAACAAGAAATTAGAAACAGCCGCCCTGGTGGTCAATGTTCTCACGTATGTAACGCCTCCGTTGTATTCAGTCCTATAGTTTGATCTGGGTTGTCCCTGTTTGGGCTCTGTCTTGAGTCGGCCACCCCCAGCAAAAAAACAAAACAAATAAATAAATAAAGTAAGCGTTGTTTCCACATAGCGATTTTGATCAGTTATTTTGCCTTTATATTGTTTTTGTCCCAGTTTTGGTTTGTTTAATTTGCAAGTTTTACATTTTAATAATAATATAAAAATAAATATGGGGTATATGCCTGAGTATATAGATATAGGCATAGGATATAGGCCTAGATAGATTATTTCCACAAGTTCATTTGTTTATATATTGTGCAGTTCCTGTTTTGGTTTGTTTGTTTTGCAAGTTTTATATTTTAATAAATTTGAAAGAGTAACTATGTCTTGTGTTGCAGGTCAGAAATAGAGACACTGAAGCAAATTGTGGCCACCAAAGAGGCTGATAACAACATGATCAAATCTCAGGTAAGCTTTAATTATTATTTAACACTTACGCTGCAGGCATATTTGGGCTATTTAGGGCATATTCAGGTACTCCTTAATGATTAATCAAGTGTCGATATGAAATTAAATTTATTCAGACGAAAACTAAACTAAAATAGCTTCAAAATGACAGTAGAATGAGCTGCGTAGCTCGCCGGGTTCACCCGCAGCGCTACCGTAGATATTGGGGAAAACTCGCTATTTATTAGCAATGTAGCGTTTTTTTGCAATTGGCAGCACTGCCGAGACCCGGGTCTGGGACCTCTGTTTGCCTCAGTGCACTGACGGACGTGCTGACGGTCGGAGGTGGGCCCCTCGCGGTCCCGCACACTGACACTCGATTTCTACGTCTTTTACAGGCTTTTAAAGCCTCTAAATTGCCATGGCGTTCGGGAACGTCTCCCGCAGCCAATGGGTTAAGGCCAGATTTTTATTTATTTGTATACTTCCTAGATCTCCACCAATCTTCAAAAATTACCCCTAAACCCCCTGTGAGATGATTTTGTGCATATTTCGGTAGAAAAATACTCCGGCCAAATGCTGGTTCCTCCCATGTTGCAGGCTCAGAATCGCTTGCCATGAACAAAATTACACTTAATGGCACAAAAGCTCTGAACATTGCCAAACAAGTGGGGCAAATGTCGTATACAGTAATGTCAAACCTAATGGGACTTCTGGAGCAGTGGACCACTGTGCAGAAAAGTCCTGTTCTTGGTATGCTTCCAGCCAGGGCCCTACTGGGGTAAATAAAATAGCAAAACATGGTTGGAACTTCCATTCGGGTGAGGGACTGTTCTGGGTCTGCTCCTTCAGTGTTCATGGTCATAATCCACTTAGTGGAAATAGCACTGGAGTGGGTCAGTCGGGGCATATCTGGGAGCCTGGAGGCAGTTTCTGCTATGGCCATCCCTTTTGGGGCGCTGCCTTTGGCTTCCTTTGGAAGCGGGGCGTCAGATTTGATGATGATGATCAAAGGTAAATAAGCGTCATGGTGCTGAAGAGTTTAATACAAGATATATTAATATAGTAAATTAAATAATGATTGGTATTAACATCGCACATCTAACCCCACTACAGAAGGAGACAGAGGTTGGTAAGCTGAAGACCGATATTCAGGAACTGGAGTCGGCCAAGACGATAGCGGCGCAGTATAAACAAACCACCGCCAAACAGGTGGCCGACCTCAACAAGAAACTAGGTAGGGTTTGAATTATTTATTCTTTTTTGTTGTGTTGTGTTATTCTTATTCAGGTTCTGTCTTGAGAAAAAAAAATAATGTGGTATGCGCCTGAGTAGATATAGATAGACCCTCTCGTGTTGATTATTGCAATGCCATATTTGTGGGTCTTCCAAATTACATATTAAAGAAAGTTCAATCTGTTTTGAACAGGGCTGCAAGACTCATTTTTGGAATTCCACCAGGAACCCCTACCATTTCTTATCACATCGAACTGCACTGGTTACCAATAAAAGCTAGAATAGCATTTAAGTTGTCTGGTAACTTTCAAGGTCCTCAAATTTGGTGAGCCCGGGTATCTTGCAGAGCTGCTCAGGCGTCCACCGGCACGCCATGGTGTAATCGTGCGCCGTGATGATGACCCCCTGCGTCTTGATGAGCCGTGGGCTTTTTGGCAGTCATCTTTCTTTGAGAGATCATTCTCTTACATGGCTCCAAGGTTATATAACAGACTGCCACTGACCATGAGACAACTAAGTTCTGTTGAGTGCTTCAAGAGACAACTTAAGACTTTTCTCTTTGGAAGAAGCTATGATCTCCAGAGGGTTGTCGTGATAGAGGGCTATAGGGTTTAGGCTATTTTCCACTGCTAGTGACTGAGTGATGCATAGTGTATATAAGTTTTATTTTGCATTATTTTATTTTTTATTTTTTTAACTGTGAATTCTGCGGAAAAATTGGCACTTGTGAGAAATAAGTAACATGCTTATTATTATTATTACTTGTATGGACCATAACTTTTTACATCAGCGAACTGAAAACCTGACTATATTTTGTTCCCACCCCCAGATGAGTTCCAGTGTAAGAGTGTGTTGTACGAGGGTCGCGTGACACAGTTGGAGAAGGAGAAGGAACAGCTCAACCAAGAGATAGAAGTGTTGAACAAGAAACTCCAGATGCAACAGAGACAACTGGAGAACCTACAGAAACAAGCTGCTGCCGGGGTAAGTTAACAGTTAATCTCTAGTTTTTATCTACTGTATATGTAGCTGTTGTTGTTGTTGTAGTTCCCCAGACTGTCTGGCCGAACAGTCCGGAGT
Source organism: Paralithodes platypus (assembly GCA_032716605.1). NCBI lineage: Eukaryota > Metazoa > Arthropoda > Malacostraca > Decapoda > Lithodidae > Paralithodes > Paralithodes platypus. Next base: position 72,861,441 of record CM064504.1, on the reverse strand, counting down.
CCGGTTGACCGAAGCCGCTCCAGATGCTTGGGTCCGACGAACAGTCCGGAGTCCGGTTGACCGAAGCCACTCCAGATGCTTGGGTCCTCGAAGGGGCCAGGGTGAGAGGAGATCTGTCTCTCAGGGGGCAACGGAGGAAGGGATCATCATCCAACGGGCTTGCACCCCCGGATCAATGCCCCCACAATCCGCAGGCCCCCTTGCAGTGCCACCCAATCGGGCGATCTCGCCAGCATCTAGAAGGAAAAGTACCTAGGAAAAGAGCCAGACAGAAACGTCTAAGGTAGGGTAGAGGATGCCAAACCTCACTCTGGATAGGACCAGCCCTCATATTGACTTCTGTAGTTATATTATACTGTATGTTATTTTTTTTTTTTTATAAGATTTAATATTTAATATGAACCTCATATTTATTTCAACAACCCACCAATTAACTTACAAATAAACCTAATTAATGAAATCAATGAAAGTTATAATATTCATGTAACGAGTTCTAAGCGCTAATGAATTCCTCCGGAATTAGTATTAACGTAACTTTGTATCTATTTATTGTTTCCAGGGCAGCAAACCAGCGGCCAGTGTTGTGTGTGACAAGAGTACCTTTGAGCCACCACCAACAGCCAATATTAAGCCCATGAACGCCCCCGTGGCCGGCTCTGCTTCCCCGCGCTGCCAGGCTGCCACACAAGTCGTACCACCATCCAGGGCCATACCTACCGCTAGTATACGTCCCATGGCCCCTCCCTCTGGTCCCGGGGCCAGTCAGGGGTCCACGGTTATGGTGGTCCCCCCGCTGGAAACCCACAGTGATGGTTTAGTGTCATCTACCGTCACCCTACCACAAGCTACTGTTACACCTACCCCGGCTATCTCTGCTCCTACTATACTGACTACCGCTACTACCACCCCCGCGGCCACTACCACTATGACTACTACTCTGACGGCTACGGTGTCGCCCACGCCCACGTCCGTGTCTATCACCACCCCTACCGTACCTCCGACACCAGCCTCCATCACCTCCTCTCAACCCCCCTCCTCACAACCACCCTCCTCACAACCACCCTCCTCTCAACCCACCCCACCAGCCACCAAGGTCGCTATATCCAGCCAGTCCGCCTCAGCCTCTCAGTCTAGTACCCAGGTGGCTGAGTCTACCCCGGCCACACAGTCTACATCAACCGGTCAGGGGGGCAGCGGCACTCCGGGTAAAGCCACCACCAGACAGACGGCAGCGGCAACTTCCTCCATCACCGCCCCACAGTCTGCTCTGGCCAGTCAGTCTACCTCCACCCGTCAGACGGCCCCAGCTAGTACCTCATCTATCACACCTGCCGTGACTGCCGGAGCTACTGCCAGCAAGACCGCAGCTGGCTCACAGGTCCGGCTGGATGGTCAGGACGTCTCTGCCGACACGTTGGTATCTCAGGCCATAGCTCTGGTTAGTCCGCTCAGTTCTCAGGATACCGGAGCCCCTGCCAGAACACACAAGAGACCACTGGAGTCGTCCGAGGCCGTCACCAACACTGTCCAGGCCAAACGATCCCGCCCGGACCAGGAATCTAGCGTGACACAAGAACCTGGACCGTCATCATCACATCCAACCAGCGACACCACCCACACTCAAGACAACGATGAGGATGATGTTATCTTCCTGGAGTCCGACGATGAGGAGACATATCAGGGGGAGGAAGAGGAGTCTGAGGAGGAAGATGAGGATGTGGAAGATGAGGAAGATGAAGAGGACGACGATGACAACCAAGACGTTCACGGTGTAGACTCTGACGACGATAAGGAGATGGATGAGGGGATGGCACAGGATGAGAACACCAGAGAAATGGAAGTAGAGGAAGGAGAGACAGGCGAGGTAGATGAAGACATGGGCGACGCTGAGGCGGAGGCTGAAGCTGAGGCATCACCGCAAGTCCCCGGTGATGTTGAAGACTCCCGAGGTACACAGGAACCCCGGGAGACCCCTAGTGAGAGTCAACCACAACCCTCACCAGGACCCAGTCAACCATCATCAACACAGACCGGTAGACCCGGTCTGGTTCTACCACGACCCAGCCCACGCCAGGACCGCTCAGCCGGTGGTCGACAGCTACCACCGTTCACCCAACTACCCACGCAGTACGACGAGGGTGGTGATGACAGTATAGTGCCCTCTACACCAACACTGTTTGTACCGCGGCGAGGTGACGCCTTCCCAGACCCCGGTACTTCACCCCACGTACCTTCTGCAGGATTCGTCTTTGGCAACGCGGCGGCACAGGACCTCTCTAATCCACCACAAACAAGTTAGTACAGTACTTTAAAAAAATATTTGTTAGTTTGTCTTTATATTCTGCCATTCCTGTTCTGGTTTGTTTGTTTTGAAAGTTTAAATTTTTTATTTTGACTTGATCCCTTCACTAAGAGAGGCAATTCTGAGTTGATTAAAAATGATTTGAGGATAGGTAAATTGGTACACAATAGAAATGTTTACTTTGAAATGGACAGTGGAGATAGTTCTTAAACATTTTCATGACAATAAATTCATATTTGTTTTCATCAACTCTCCAATTAATTTACAAATAAACCTAACTATTGAAATCAATTAAAGTAATGAATACATGTGGTACTCCAAGGACTCGAACCCAGGATACCGGTACTCACACCGAAAGTCTGCACACTAAGCATTACGCCATCAATAATCAAGATGAAGACAGCAATTTACCGTCAGCTGGAAAGAAAAAGAGTATAGTTTATTTGTGTTTGTGACAGGTGGTTTGGCCCAGATGGCAGAGGGCGGCCTAATAGACGACACAAGGATGGACCTGGCCCAGTTGGACGATACTACGCACTCCCACCCCAGCACACCGGTACCAAGATCGCCTGCAGGTAACTGTACCGCCTCTCAAGCATTTCTAGATAGTGATTTTGATTAGTTCCAGTGTCTTTATATCGTGCAGTTCCTGTTGTGGTTTGTTTGTTTTGTAACGTTTACATTTTATTTGGTAATTCCAGGTGAGGGTGGTGCTGAGAGTGGTGTAAGTACTAGCGAAGGTGAAGCAAGTGCCCGTGATCCCGGACCACCACCACCACCCGTAACAGCAACAACAACACCAACAACCTCAGCATCATCACAACAGCCAGCACCCCCGGCTATCTTGGTAACCGGTGCTGACGACCAATCACCAGCACAGGGGCAGGAGGATAACAACTTCCCCGAGGCGGACTCTGTGGCGGCGGAGGTTGGGGAGGACCAGGCTACACCACACTCACAAGGGGCTCTATGTTAGTAGTGGATTTTACTCTACTTGCTTTGTCTTAAATCGTTATTTCCACATAGTGATTTTGATAAGTTCTTTTGTCTTTATATTGTGTCGTCCTTGTTTTAGTTTGTTTATTTTGCAAGTTTTACAATATAAATAGACATGAAAGTTAGTGACCTGGACGATGCTGATGATTATTATTGTTTCAGTGATTGACCTAGACGACGACGACGAAGGCGGTGACGAAGACGAAGACGACGAAGGTGACGACGACGGAGAGCAAGAGAGCGGCGAGGCAGAACAGGCCAGCCAGGGGGGGTCCGGCGGCGAGGCTGAACACCGACCCCAAGACAAACAACAACAAGAGGAGGAGCGAGGGGATAGTAACAGTAGTAGTAATAGTCAGCCGGCCCAAGAGGTGTCCAGCCCTACGCAACAGCCCTCGCCGTCCGCCTCGGGTAGTACGGCCCAACCCTCGTCATCACAACAACGACGTATTGTACCCATCACCTGGGACGACTCGCCTAACAGGAACAGAGGAGGTCAGTTCTCTTAACTCCTGTACTGGCGACGTCTTTTAATTTATCTATATTTAGACTATTATATACAGCTTAGGAAGGATCTGTGATAGTTAATATGGTTGATTAAGATAATTTGAAGCCATAATACTGTAATTGCTAAAGATCCTTCCTAAACTGAATACATTCACCTACCTATGTCACCTATGTGGAGTTCCCCACTCTGCTAGTGGCACCGAGGAGTGCACCGCCCTTCGTTGTTGTTTGAAAATCAATAGTAGCCAGAATAAAATATAAAGGATGTTGATGGTACAGAAATGGTTAGTATTTTTCACTACAGACCCAGAAATCTTAATGGTTTTGTGTTTGTTTTAGTTCATAATAAATGTGGTGGATTGTGTTCTTTTATTTCATAAATTTTATGTTAGTAAGCGTTGTTTCCACATAGCAATTTTGATTTTAAAATGTAAAACTTGCAAACTGGGACAAAGACATTATACAGTCAAAACAACATCAAAATCGCCATGTGGAAACAACGCTTACTAAAATAAAATTTATGAAATGAAAGAACACACTTTGCCTTTATATTGTATTTGTCCAAGTTTTGGTTTGTTTAGTTTGCAAGTTTTACATTTTAATTAATAAAATCTTCAATGTGTTATTTCCACATACAGTAGTAGTGATATTGATGCGTTTTTCTGTTTTGATATTGTGCATTTCCTGTTTTGGTTTATTTGTTTTGCAGGGTTTAAATTTTAATTAACCCCTTCAGCACCATGACACCGGTTTACCTGTGAAACTGGCTAAAGTTAGTTGATTTTGTGCAATTTAAAAAGTACCTATGTTAAGCCGCTGTCACACGAGCGATTTGTCTGGCAATTTTCCAGGAGCAATTTTTTTTCTCGTATTATTTCGGGATTTTTTCACACTGGTAGCGGTAACTAGACTGAAGGTAGAGTATGCTAGGTGGCTGAATTCTGATATTTTGCAAGTTTTACTTTATAATAAAGTGTAAATTTTGAAGCTTCCAGACTATAATTGCCCGTAAAAAGGGCTCGTGTGACACTGCCTTCATTCAGAGGCTTTATTGAGATTGTACTTTACACCTTGAGTCCTAAAGGTAGATTATAAGCTAAATAGAATTGTCTATTGGTAACCAGAATTTGATGAATATTACGTGATCATTCTATGTCTTCTGGGTGACCTAGATATGTGTGAATTTGTGTGGGGTTTTTTTTGTGTTCGTTGTTTTTCTGTTGTCCCTGTTCGGGCTCTGTCTCGAGTCAGCCACCCCCGTAAAACAAAATTAATAATAAATAAATAAATAGAAAAAATGGGGAATGGTTGTTGTTTTGTCCCTGTTCGGGCTCTGTTTCGAGTCGGCCATCCCATACAAAAAATAAATAAATAAATAAAATTAATACTTCATCTTGTTGAATGGGTTAAGGAGTTACGATATACTTTAATTAACGAGATATATGTAGGCCTATGTATAAAATTTAATTAACCCTTGCAGGTCCGGGGGTTGCCGTTTAGTATTCAGAAATAGAATTCTCTTACTCTCATAATTACCTCTCCCCCCCCCCCCCCCCAAACAAACAAAAATCTGCCCACAACTCGCTCAAAGACAACTGCAGAGGTTGAAGTAATTAAACTAAAGGTTTCTAAACACCCCTGCTGGTCACAAAGGTTTTAAATTATCTCCAAACGGACGCAATCGCGTCCTCGTGCGCGAAAGGGTAATACTAAATTTTGAGTTATTATTTTATTTTTAATATAATACTAATTTTTTAGTTATATCAACATGATACTATTTTTGTACAGGAGGTGGTCGAGGCTTCCCCTTGGGTCGTGGTAGTCGGCCCACGATGAGAAACCCCAACATGGGTGGTCGAGGGTTCAGCCCCCAGCAGATGCACGCCCCACAGATGCCCAGCCGAGGCACACCACGGGCACGCAGGTCCAGGCCGGGGACATTCGCACGGGGACAACCTATGTAATATTAAGGAAGTCTGTTTTTCATTGTATATTCATTTAATTATTCTCTTCTTTCTCTCTCTTTCTCTCCCTCACTTTTTCTCTCTCTTTCTCTCTTTCTCTCTTCCTCCATTTCTCTCCCTCCCTACGGCAGACCCGTAGCGAAGCCACCACCACAAGCCTGCCCACCATGCTTCCAGGCGCACCCTTCATTACTACAGGCTCCCCGGGCCAGGCGCGTGATGGACTACTATCTTGTCTAACTGGCGCATGACCCTCTCTCCCAAATGACTGCGTTTACACTTATCTATCCACAAGCATTCTCCATTCATTCTTATTCACTGGGCTACCACTTCTCTTGCCTGATCTATAGTCATTCCTCTATCTTCAAATGCTTGTCCTACACAGTCTCCATCTCAATCAATGGGGGTCTTCCTACCCCTATATCTCCCCTTGTATCTGACTCACATATTCTTTTTGTAAGCCTTTCATCTTCCATTCGCTCAACATGACCATACCAGCTCAGCACCCTTCTGTCCACTCTGGCTGACAAATGTTCCTGCTGCCCCACTCTCCTACGTATCTCTTCATTCCTCAATCTGTCTGTACGAGTAACTCCACATATACTCCTCAAGCAGCTCATCTCCATCACATCCAGCTTTCTTCTCTCCTTTGCCTTCAGAGCCCATGTCTCAGCCCCATACATCACTGTTGGCACAACAATCCCTTGATATATATATATATACAGTATATACAGGACACAAACTTTAAATGTTGTTTCTGTTCGGTTTCTGCTTCGAGTCGGCCACCCCCAGCTATGGGGCCTGAGTATATACATGCATACATATACAGGACGCATACATATACAGACCGTACAGAAAGAGAGAGAGAGAGAGAGAGAGACAGACAGAAACAGACATGATAAGTAAGGGGTGAAATTACTTATAATTAAGTTTCCGATACCAGTGCAGAAGACCCCGGAAATAGTGTCAGAAAAATGTTGATCAAGGCAAATTTACTTGAAATGCTCTTATGTGATACCCCCTTCAGAAATTGATATGTGAAAGTTGTAAACAAATAAAACCGAAACAGGAACCGCAAAATATATAAACAAAAGAACTACGTATGTGGAAATAACGGATTGAAGATTTATCAAAACAATGTTATGAAATATAAAAAACAAAACCTCAAAATCACTATGTGGAAATAGCACTTTGAAGATTTAACAAAGCAATACTATGAAATTATAATGTAAAACTTGGAAAATAAACAAACTAAAACTTGGACGAACACAATAAAAAGACAAAAATTATAATGTAAAACTTGCAAATTAAACAAAATAAAACTTGGACGAACACAATAAAAAGACAAAAATTATAATGTAAAACTTGGACGAACACAATAAAAAGACAAAACAACTTATCAAAATGTACATTACACAAAACCACTACATACAATCTGCATAACTATATGAACAAGTGAATTTGTTATACAAGTAAACTAGTTGCACATATATCAAACTATTGAGTACCAGTGACGTTTTTTTCCATTATATTCTGGCAACTATTATATGATTGTATTCAGCTTAGGAAGGACGTCCAACAATTAATAGGTTACAGACTATCTCAATTAATCCTTTTAGCTACCATACATCATTTTTAATCTGCTCAAAACCGTCTAAATATAGCTATAATAAAATTATAAAGACGTCATTGGTATAGGAACGGCTAACATACTCTCGTCATATTCAAGGAATTATACGGTTTCTTTTCAACTGACGATAAATTGCAAAGTTCCCATCAAGATTTCAGTTATATTGAAGATTTTGTAGTGAAATATGGTGCTAATTATATAAACATGGTCTTAAAATGCTGCAGAGACATAGTAGTTTCATGTTTGTTCCTCTAAGTATTGAGAAATTAGCTGCCAAGGGATTCAATTTACCGTCGGATGAAATGAAACCGTGTATAGTCAGTTTGGAAGTTCAGGACGCTCTGGTTGAATTTAGCGTAGATAATCTAAGCTTTTAGAAGTATGATATGGTGCTGAGGTATATCTTGTTGCATGAAATCTACAGTAATGCTTCACTTTGAGATGTAGTTGTGTTCATGAAAATACAAACTTCAAATTAAACTACTTTAAAGCAAGTAGTTTTTGTCATTTTGATTGCGATTTTTAGACCACGTTTGTCTGACTATAACTTAACCCTTTGAGTACCAGCGACGTGTGTTGTTGTTTTCAAGCTATATTTCGACTATTATGCAGCTTAGGAAGGATCTGTGGTAGTTAAATAGGTTGGTTGATATAGATTGATGCCTTATTATTGCTAGAGGTCCTTCATAAGCTTAATGAAATTGTCTAATAGTTGCCAAAATGGCAAGATAGAACAACCTCCCACCTCAAAAGATGAAGGAATACTGGCTCTCGTAGCCTGCAGAGGGTTGGATATAAGCTGAGAAATGTTGCCAACTCGAGAGCAGTGTTCAGACGGTCGTGGTACCAGGCACTGACTGATACTGGCAGTTACAAGGAAAGTATATTACTGATGGCTGGCAGCCGTCGCTGGGACTGGGGAGTGATTTATCTACTGACAGCTCCCTGCCGTCGCTGGTACAGAAGGGGTTAATACAAAAGCCAGGGTGAATAATCGGCAGACCCCAGTGCTGTCGGTGGACGGCACTGTCTAGCAATCTTTGAAACAAGGGCACCCACCCTAGCCCAGCTCTGGAACAGGGAGCACATAGTGGTAAAATCCACATCATCATAAAAATGTCAAGATACAGTATTACTTAATTGAATATGTTTGGAAGCTGACAAATATATGTATGCGCATACAAGTGTTTTTTCCCTTGGCAGGGATTTGAACCCGTGAATTATACTGTGTATTCCATATTACAGTACCTATTAGAAGTGATAATATTAATTTTATATTAGTTTTTTATACCAAAAGCCTCTTCCTGTCTATTTAATTTAATTCAAAATGTCATGATATTTGTTCTGTGCTCTGAATACTTGCTGACCAGTGTTATTCTTTAGTTATTATACTAATTAATAAGCAGACAGGCCTATGTTTTATTCATTTTCATAGTGTTAGTGCATAGATAGTCAAGCATGAAGTTGTGCTTCAATATACTGTACTGTAGCCTGCACTTGGCACACAATAAAGTACCTGCTATGTGAAATTGGTGGGTTTATTGACTGACATTTATTTATCATTCTCCATTTAAGGGGGAGAGGATTGATATTTCTTGTGAGGACATAGTCCACCTGGCTAGGCTGCGATGTGGGCACCATCCAGCCCTTCTGAGTTATCAGAAGAGGCTGGATGACTCTGTCCAGGACACCTGTCCAGGTTGTAACACAACACTGCACACTATCAAACACATTACGGAAGACTGCATAACACACAACCACTTACGCCAACAACACAACACACTCCTTGAGAACTTTGTGGGAAAACCCGGTCTCGGCCATGGTCGGAGCTCGGGGCTGTCGAAGCCTGGGGTTCTAAAAAGTACACGATAATATTCAGGACAGAAGTATTATCTTATTGGCATTTTAAGTATAATGTAGACCTATGTTTCTATATTGGGATAGTAGAGGTGCACTCCACGGATCTTTGTGTTGTCCATGCTTGGCTTGTGTTCTCGTATATTCTCATTCATTTTGTGTTACACAAACTGTACCATTTATGTGTACAAGTATTTATATATTCATTGTGGTTATATACATTTTGTGTTTCTTATAATGTTTTGTGAATTAAATCATTTGGCCAGCCATATTATTTCTATTATTATAACAGTTTATCCTGTAGAGATATGCCGAGTAATCAGTATTGGTGAACTTGATTTTATTTTTTTATTTTTATTGCAACTAAATAGGAATGAGAATGAGGCTTGTTAGTCTTGGTAGGCAATCCACCTAGGGGAAGGAAACTCTGATCATATTCCCCTTCTGCCTTGTTGATATATCCTTGAGAGGTGAAGACTAGGCTCACCATTGATAACTGTGGTTGTCATTAGCAAGGACACGCTATAGTCTACCTGTATTTGTATTTCCAGCTGATGGTAAATTTAATCCTTTAGCATATGATGTCTTGATTGTTACTGGAAAAATATGATACTGCTATGTCTGTGCGTCATATCACCAACTTTTCATAATTAGCAAAATTTTTCGCTACAAAATCATGGTAATAGCGTAATAATCAGGATGGAGAAATAGCAATATACCACCAGCTGGAAAAAAAACAGTAATGTATAGTGGTATGGAAACCTTGACCCTTATCATCTTATCGTGGCTGATGTTGGTGCACTGATGGCACAAGGCAGGCGGTGTTGGATGGGAGGAGGGGCGTCGGCTGATGGGGGACAGAGAATCTTTTAAGTGAAAGGGGAGGTAATCTAGATAGACAAATGGTAAGAATGAAGTAAGTTATTGCTAAAGGAGAGCAGCACTGGATTGGGTGGACAAGGAAACCAGAAACACTATGCACCTCATATAATTTGGGGAGAGGAGCTACACTTATCACAGCATCTTTGAATATGGCAGGTATATTCTTTACTATGAGCTTCTGACAACATTAATTGGGGCTATTTTTTTTTACATATCAGTGTAGTCAGGTTACCTGTAGAACTGCGGGAACTATCCCATTGCATCAGAAAAAACACTGACATTTAAAGAAGTCTCGAACGGACGAATGTCTGGTCCACAGTCCACGATGCATACCCACTGTGGTATCACATCCCCCACTGGTAAATGGTCAAAGGTAAGTGAAAAAGGTTGAATACTTAATTGTTGACAGAAAATCTCTAAAATATTCTATGGAATTGCACGGCCCAGAGCAAACCACCATGAGAGCAAGCTCCATAACATGCAGCTATGGGTCATTTCTAGGTCAATGAGGGTGAGGCTGAAATGGGTGAGGTTTGTTTGGCAGTGGGGCGGGGTTGTGGTTTCGCAGTTGAGGGAGTGTCACTCAGTGGAGATGTAGAAGAAAACGGGGCCGCCCTATGTGTGAGAGAAAACTGCATTTAACCCGGGAACTGCGGGGAGACTCTTAAGAGTGAGTGAACAAAAAAATCAAATTTTGACATCGAAAAACAATTTTTTTTTTATTTATTTTTTTTTTTTTTTTTGCCCCTGGGCCATGCAAAATCTCAGTCCTCTACCTCCCCTCCTTCCCCACTTTCCTCCTCTCCTTCAGTTATCACCTATTTTCCCTGTTCTTCCCTTATTCTGAGGTATATTTTCGTGCTAACATTAGAAATCCGGTTGGAGGGTGTGGTCATCACTGATAGCAAGCGAATGCAAGAGAGAGAGAGAGAGTATCGATCGACTGTGTCTCAGTGGCCTTGGGGGAAATTGGCGGGAAAGCAGCTTGCCTCACCCATACATTATACAACTCGCGGGCTATATCTCCGATTTTGACCATCCAAACGCTGTTTTCACTCGTTTTATTGTTGTTTCAGGTTAATACCTTTATAATCAACCCATAATAGGCGCATATGGACAACTATTAATGCTATTAATGGTACAATGAATATTTTAGTGACGGAAACACCTCAAATACATGCGCACAGGGAGAGGTGTCTAATTACCCCCATGCGCACTTCAGAGGTTAATGGAGGTCTAGACTTGGGCATAATTATAATCTTAGGTCATTTCTAACCCGGCAAGTGCGATAGGCCTCACAAAAGTATCTGTATAGCGTACGCGATAGGCCTCATTGAATACAGCTCATGAAAATATACCCAAGAAATGCCCCACAGGCACTAAAATGGAAGCAATATGTGACTAGGTAATTTAATCACTCTCTAGTACAGTACCTCCTTTCTCTTCCTTATGTCTCCACCCTTTTCTCTGCCCACTTTCCCCTCCTCAATTATTGGCACTTATTCCTCTTATTTTTATGATTCCTCCCTTTCCGCGCACAAAATATGGCGAGTAACACTCCGTCATCCCCTTCACATGCCCGACAGAGAGCTACAGCTTCGGTGTGCTTCAAGCAGCTAGCTCAGGAAGCAGACCTATGTCTCTCTTTCTCGCCTCCATGCAACCCCTCCCGCCATAAATTAAAATGTAAAACTTGCAAACTAAACTAAGTTTTTCAGTATATATTTGCTGTTTACACATATTTTCTGGTCTTCACTGTTCATATGTTCATCATATAAGTAAAATTTACGCACATGAGGTCGCTGACGGACGGCCGAACCTCTCCACCGTGACCAGGAGGGATGGAGTTGAGAGGTAGCCCAATGAGTGAAAGTGGTGTTGAGTGGGAGGAGAAGTGCTGGCTTACTGAAGATAAAGGTATATATAGAAGCGATTCATTCGTGGCCATCCCATCAGGGATCAAGGCGTCTGGCAATAGATAGATAGATATACAGTATTAGTCGATGCGAGTACAGTTAGTGAGTATCTATACCTTGATGCACACAGGTGTAACTAGGAAATTAGAATGCAGGCAGGCCATGCACGTAGCCGCTCGCTTGGTGTAGTGACTAGCGTCTCGGACTTCCACCCAGAAGGCCCGGGATCGCGCCCACGCTCGGCGCATTAAAGATTTTTCACAAGCACTGAGTCGTTACCATCCCTCATGAGCAAAGGGATGGGGTAGTAGTACAGGACCCCAATGGAAATACGCCTAATCGGCCTTATTGGGCTATCCTTAGCTGGCTTAGCATGCGCTAGCTTTAAGAACTATTATTATTATTATTATAGCCATGGTGCCGCGGAATGAATCTATCTATCTATCTATTGCCTGACGCCGTGATCCCCGAAGGGGTGGCCACGAACGAACCGCCCCCATGCACCTCTGTCCCCAGTCAGTCGACGCCCCTCCCCCCAACCAGCACCACCTTCGTTCATGTACTTCCTCACTCCATCCTTCCACCTCATATTCGGTCTACCTCTCCCCCTCTGTCCCTCCACCTCGCTCTCATACACCCTCTTAGTCATTCTCTCGCTTTCCATACGTTCCATATGGCCGAACCATCTCAAGTTGTTCCTTTTCACACTTTCCAGCACATCTACCTCCACACCACACCTCCTTCTTACTTCCTCATTAGTCTGTCTATCCCTCCATGTAACTCCGCACGCACTCCTTAAGTAATTCATTTCCACTGCTCTCACTCTTGGTCTGAGTCTCTCAACCAACGTCCATGCTTCGCTTCCGTAAGTCAGTGTCGGGATTACCACACTGTCATGCAAGGACTTCTTCACTTCCATACTGACCACCCTATTTCTTGTTACTGCTTTTAGCGTTCCTACAACCCTCTTCCCCTGTTGTACCCTCTCCCGCACCTCTTCATCCATAGTCCCATCTTTACTCAACACACTGCCCAGATACTTAAAAGAGTTGACGATCTCCATAGCCTGACCGTTCAGCTTCACCTCACACTCTGTGACTTCACCCCTTTCGAAGACCATAACCTTGCTCTTCCCCGTATTTACCTTCAAATTCCGTTTTTCGCACACTGTTCCAAACTCATTTACCAGACCCTGCAACTCCCATTCATTATCACTCATCAGAACTGTATCATCCGCAAACAGCAGTATAGGTAGCTTCCACTCAATTCCCTCCCTTTTCAGCGATACACCAACATCCACTGCTCTTGATAGTATTTCTTTCATAACTCCATCCATATATACAGTAAACAACCACGGGGACATCACACACCCTGTTTCAAACCAACATTCAGGTCAAAGAACTCGCTCTGCTCACTCTCCACACGTACTGCCGCCTTTGCACCCTCATACATGCTCTTCACTGCTTTCAGCAACTTGCCCTCTACTCCGTATATTCTAAGTACTTTCCACAAACCTTCTCTATCCACTCTGTCATAGGCCTTCTCCAAGTCCATAAAGGCAACATACACCTTTTGTTTCTTCTCCAGATACTTCTCCACAACACAATTCAGGGTAAAAATCTGATCTACACATCCTCTTCCCTTCCTAAAACCTCCCTGCTCGTCGCCTATCCATTTCTCCGTTCTCACTCTCACTCTCTCAATCACTACCCTACTGTATACCTTCCCTACTACGCTTAGAAGACATATTCCTCGGTGGTTACCACACACTCCTCTTTCCCCTTTGCCCTTATGAATAACCTCTAAAATCTAAAATTGCGGAATGAATAACCTCTGTCATCTGTTGTTGTTGTTCCCTAAGCTGCCTGGCCGAACAGCCCCGAGTCCCTGAGGAAGGCCATGGCCACGATCGGGCTTTCCCACAGAGCTCTCATTGAGTGTAGGTTGTGTTGTTGGCGTAAGTGGTTGTGTGAAATGCAGTCTTCTATGATGTGTTTAATGGTATGGGGTGCTGTGTTACATCCCGGGCAGGCGTCGACAACGGAGTCATCCAGTCTCTTCTGATAGCTCAGGAGAGCTGGATGGTGTCCGCATCTCAGCCTGGCCAGGTGGACTCTGTCCTCGCGAGGGAGGGAGGATTCGGAAGGATGGATTTCGGGAGGTCGTGCATGCAGCTGCGTGTTGTCTGTGAGTGAGTGGATGGATTGGCGAGAGATATGAGTATGGATGTGCTTCTGGAAGTTGGTTCGGGGTGGGCAGGGAGGGAGAGAGGACAATAACTGTGTGTGATACCGTGTGCTGGGTGTTGTTTTGATATTTCTTGGTGTCTGTGGGTGTGTTGCCATGTAGTTTAGTGGGTGGTCTTGGTTCGTGGAGGCTGCTGCCAGGAATTGAGTGCCTCTCATGTCCAGATGGTCTTTGACTTTGAGGATTTTGGTTTCTTGATGTAGATGATCCGTGGGTGCAGTAGCTGTGCAGCCTGTAATGATCTTCAGGGCTTTGTTTAGGATAGTCTGTAAGGTCTTATGATGTGTTTCAGCTAGGTTAGAAGCCCAGGCTGGGCTTGCGTATTCCATTACTGATCTTATGTATTGTTTATATACTGTGGTGGTAGTTTCTTTGTTGTGTCCAAATTTTGTGTGAGCAAGTGACCTGAGGGCGTTAAGTCTGGGTGTCAGTTTCTTTTTAATGTTTGTGGTGTGCTGTTTGAATGTCATGAGTATCATATGTTACTCCTAGGATTTTGGGTGTGTGTGTATGTGTTAGGGGTGTGTTGTTTATGGTGAGTTGAGGGATGTATTCGTGTTCACCTGTCCAGCTTGTGAGCAGGGTTGCGGTGGATTTGGCTGGGGCTAGATTCAGTCTGTTTGTAGTGCACCAGCCATGTAGTGTGTTGAGATAGGGTTGAAGGAGATCTGTTGCTCTTCTTGGGTCATGGTGTGTGCATGTGAGTGTTATGTCATCTGCATAGGAGGCTAAGTTTATTTTGGGAGTATTGGGTGTAGTTATATCGTGCATGTACAGATTGAAGAGTGCGGGCGATAGGACGGATCCCTGTGGGACTCCGTTTGGAAAGTTTCTGATTTTAGATGACTGACCGGCAAAAGATACGTGTGCACATCTGCCTGCTAGGAAGTTGGCCAGCCACCTTTTTGTGTTGTGCATGTTTGTGTTGTAGATTTTGTTTGTTAGGTTGTGGCGGGGGATGGCATCGAAGGCTTTACTAATGTCGAGTGTGGCTAATAGTGATCTGTGTGGTGGTCTAGCTGAGTTGATGCCGTCAAAAGCTCTTTGTGTAAGGTCTGTGAGAAGAGTGTTTGTGGAGTGCAGTGGCCTAAAGCCATGTTGTGTTGGAGCTAGGGGTAGGTCGGGTGTAATTAGTTGTAATACTAGGCGTTCCATGACTTTGGAGGGGGAGCAAAGGAGTGTGATGGGGCAGTGCGAGGAGGGTAGCGTGGGGTCTTTGTTGGGTTTGGGGAATGTGATGATGATACCATGCTTCCAAATGTCTGGTATTGTGTTGTGTGAATAGCTGTAGTTTGATATGTTAGTGAGTGTTTGTATGCCTTGTGGTCTGAGGTGTATGTTGCTTATGTTGTCTAGGCCACAGGCGGGTGAGTGCTTGAGATTGTTGATGATATGCTTTGTCTGGTGATTGGTGAAGGGTGTATAGTCAGGGTCTGTGGGGAATTGTCTCTTACGTCGGATGACACGTCGGTCGTCTTTGTGAGGTTTTAGGTGGCTGACATGTGAGAAGTGATTGATGAGAGTGTTTGCTTGTTGTTTACATGAAGGAGTAGAGTCTGTTGTTGTGATTGTGTTGTGTTGCTGTTGGAAAGTGTGATGCTGTTTAGTGTTTTGTAGAGTTTTTTGGGGTTTGTTTTGTGATCAAGTGTTTGTAGGAAGTTATTCCAATTTAGTTGTCATCTGTAAGTTGACAGGGTTTATTGGACACCTGGGCTACATTGAACACAGCAGCCCTTTGAGATGGATAGAAGGGAAACCGGTCCTTTTTATGCCTAACTTAAGGCTAATTATAACACATATTGTAAGGACATTGAAGGGGCAAACAATGGTAATGTTATATAAATGTATGGTCAAGTTTTAGCAATGTACAATTACTCATTAGGCTACTCTAAGTCTAGGCTAATTAGACCTTGAATAGTGTTTTTTTTTTATGGTTAGGCCTAACCTAATTATGGGATTTATTTGTATTTGACATTAGCCTAGTCAAGACTAGGCCTATTATTGGAAATTACTTGTTCATGTTAGGCCTAGACCTGTCGGTAAATCTAGCCTACAGCTTTGTTTCCAACTTTCCAGTGTGCCAAAATTCGCCCATTTTCTTCGTGATCCCGAACCTAACATTGAAAAAATATTGATACTGAAATAGGCTAAGGCCTAAGAGCCTGTGACTGTCCCGGGGCGGCCGGGAGCCCCGCTAAACCTGCCATTCTATTTCTACATTACACTCATCAAACGATAGTTGCTCTGCTCTACACTGTACTCTACATTGGCTATGATCTTAGAACTATTATATATCACCTGTATTGAAGTCCAAATGCAGCTACTAATGTAAATATAGACGGATAAATCCAGAGCTCGAGTCATGAGAGCGATTTGTTTACACTGTGAAAACACAACTTGTTCGGTTCGGATGAGGTGACTGACTTTAGCACCAATATAACAAATATATTACAATAAGGAAACAGCCATCGTTCATAGAACGAACTCCTGGATGGGAGAGTCCGCTAAAACAAACAAACAAACAAACAACCAATGTACCCCTACACTCCGATGTTATATTGCGCCGAAGGCTGAGTCAAGACGAACACAACTACCGTAATTTTATTGGCACTCGAATGCTCAATAATATGTAGATTAAAGGATAATAATAGGTATTATCTAAAACTATGTATATTAACTAAACTACTCCATGTGTTTAATATATTGACTAAATTTCACTGAAATGAATAATGTAAAATATTAATTTAAGTTTGAATGTTAATTTTCTGATCAGATTTCATCTTAATTAAACTCTTACAAAATACAGATATTGTTTCGTATGTGCTAATTTTATGGGGTCTCTAATTTCTTAAAAATAGTGAATGAATATAAATTGTATGTGTTTGACAAAGAGCGCAAGACCTTGAGGCATAAGGTAAGCTATAAATTAGTACGATTTTATGATGAATTATTGGTTTTCAGGGGTATATATGTGGTTGGATTAATGGAAAACAACGAACGAATATCAGCACTGTTTTCCATTGTGGTGTTTCCGAGAATAATCCAATGATGACGTCAAATTAGCTTGCCGCCAATCAACTGTGGAACACTTGGAAATGTGTTAGCTGTTATTTACCGATATATTTGTGGAAAAATAGAGTGAATTAAGGGGCTGGAATATAACATTGACTTCATGTGAAGTGCGAGTGCCCTACACATTCTAAAATTGTGCATATTAATCTTGGGGAACTCATTATATATAAGGTATAAGTTCAAGGTGATACTTTGGATAAACCTGACTTCTAGCAAGCACCAAACAGCGATTTTGTAAGTAGCCAAGCATATTATTTTGTCAGATAAGCCTAGGCCTACTTGTATTAGCCTAGGCCTATGATGATAATGATGATTTGAAGCAGAAATGAGTAGCCTAGGCTGAGGCTAGGCATATTAGGCTTAGGATAACCCATTATCCAACAATCTTAGGACTGCCCCCACTAGTGGGGCTATGTATAATGTATTGATAGGCTAATGAAGATCAAGGAAGATTTGAGGTTAAAGACAGTACAAAATAAGGTTAGCTAGGCAGCTGGGAATCTGGTTCTGGTAGGCTAAGACTCAGAGCCCACTCTTAACCCGGGAATGGCGAAGGTCCTCAATTATGGTAATTATTTAGAAGATGACCTTTTTTTCTAGTTATTAAAAACTTACTCTATGGTGTATTATATGATATATAGAAGCAATAGAACTGTTAAAATGACCTGGGAAGTGTATATTAAACTTAGCCTAGACCAACATTCCTGTTTTTTTTTTTTTTTTTTTTGTAGCTAAGGCTAGGCTAGGCTAACCTAGCCTAGGCTACTCTTGAGTTTTGGAACACAGTAGGCCTAAGCCTAGGCCTATTTTAGATGTCTAACTTTTAAAATAATAATATAAAAATACGTAGGCTAGGCCTAGGCTAGGATTAATTTTTTTTTATCATTATACAGAAAGTTGTATCACTCAAAAAAACAGCGTCATTCGACACCCTGGCTAGGCTATAGCCTATGACAATAACAGTTTGCCGTCATGCCGTGGGATTAGGCCTATAGGGGTAGACCTGTCACTGAAGAATACTTTCGCAGTCTTACCGTTTGTTTTTGTTTTCAAGGTATAGGCTATAGGCAGAATAGGCTACAGTAGTATCTTATCTACTGGTATCTTATTTTATTGTAGTTTATATTATGAGTGGAAGATTTGCAATAACTTACCCTAACCAAAGTCCAAACTTAGTGTCCAAAGTGGGATCTGCACCCTGCCTCTATGTTCTCATTTTGTATACCGGTAACTTTTTAGCCAGATTACCGGTACAATTTAATAAGTGTACAGCCAGCAGCTAGGCCTACCGCCTACAGTGCATTTATAGATTTCCCGGAATCCCGGCCATGACTTGGGTATCACTAAAGAATCTTTCCGCAGCCTTATGTACAATTGTTTGTTTTTATTTCTTCAAGGAATATAGTACAGTAGTTTATTGTTCAATTGTTTATCATGTTATGAGTAGATAATTTGCATTACCTTACCCTAACCTAACTTTACTTAGTCTTAGTGTCCAAAGTGGGGGCTGCCACTATCCCCACAGTCCACACACCCGCTAACTAACATATATTATTGGTATGTCTTGTCATTACTATAACCTGACTTCATGGGGGTAACGGAGACTTGATTGAATATTTTCGGAATTAGCCTCGCAGAATCTTGAGTCTTTTAAAGTTGTGAAAATTAAAGTAAGTTTCTACGTTCCTACTGATTGTACTTAACCCGAGATGGGAATAGCCTACCCAGGTATTTTTTACTCGGCCCAGGGAAAATAATAGACAAACAAATGTTCTAATCAAAGTTTATTCTTGAAACTTTGTACCGGTATGTATTTTAACCAGTACTCTATAGTAACTCATGTATCATATGAAAGGATATAAATTAAGTATGTAATAGTTCTTGGAATGCAACAACAAATATACATGAAATCTTTATTGGACAAAAGTTACAAAACTAAAACAGGGGCTGCTAAGAATAATTTAAAAACCTGTTTTCAATGCCTATATTAGTGGACCTGAAGTGCATCTCTTTGAGACTGAAGTACAGGCAGCCAGCTCCCCTAGTATCCTGATTAAACACCAGTAAACATACATAACATCCCTTTTACTTACAATATTATTCATTCCTTTTAATAAATTTTGAGCATGTATTGTGCATATATTTACCTTCACATCTCAAAATTTCTCCGGACCCCCTGTTATGAAGCGGGGGGCTGTGCCCCCCGCACCCCCCGCAGACGCCGCGCAAAGTTGATCCTTGTAAGCTTAGAAAAATGATCCAGAACTGGATAATTTCTGTTTTGGCACCCTGCAACTTTCCCCACTAGCCTAGGCCTATTTTTCTTGTCCTTTACCTTTGGGAACTGACTCTTATTTAGTCTTTCCTTATTCAGGAAGCCCTACTGGTAACTGATGCCCGGATTGCGAGCCGGGCCAGCCGGCTGACAACAGCTCGGTGTTTGAAGTTTGATATTCGATATTCGAAATTTGAATAGGCTAGGCCTAGCCTATAAAGAAAGATAGGCTAGGCCTATTGTACAGTAGGCCTAGTCCTACTGTCAAAAATTATGTTGAAGATGTCAAATTACAAAAAGTACTGATAGGCTACTGTAGTACTGGTAGGCTACTGTAGTACTGGTAGGCTACTGTAGTACTGGTAGGCTACTGTAGTACTGGTAGGCTACTGTAGTACTGGTAGGCTACTGTAGGAGAGTGTAAAACACCTCTGAGATCTTGGGTTCTAACAACAGAAAACGGGGGTTGCAAGGGTAAACTCGTCCACAAGATCCTCAATGCCCACACGTGTACACAGGCTACTAGGCTAGGTTATTACGAAAAATTACAAATACTTTCATTGTATGGTAGGCCTAGCCTAAGTAAAATATCAACTTCCAAGTTCCGAGCCTCATCAAATTAGGCCTACAGTAGTAGGCCTAGCCTATTCCAAGTCTGATAAGAAGCACATTGACCTTGCGAGCAACAGTTTAGGGAAAAAGTAGTGGGAGTATAGGCCTAGCCTAGATGTAGATTTATTGTTTTTTATTAAAGTGATTAGGCCTAGAGGTAGCCTATGATTCCTATGGAAAATGCATGACCGGACAAAAGTACTGTACAGTATAGCCTATCCCATTCTCCAATATTTTTTTGTGGTTTTCAACGAGAATAAAATACAGTACCCTACCACATTTGGCCAAAAATCGTAAGTTCGACGTTTTTTTGTACATTATAGCCTACTCAAGGTTACATTCATGTTTTATTTGACCAATTTTTTTACAAAATTTAGGCAAAGGCTAACCTAGTATGGGCTAGATAAATAAATAGGGGTTTGTTGTTCCTTGTACACATTTACCATGGTACCACCTACATATTTCTTTAACAACATAATTTCCGCTACTCTCAGGCCGCAGGCGTTTAATCCAATAATCCTCCATGGCGCTAGTTTATCACCTACTGTATGTACTATTGCCCACAGAAGTTTGGTTCCTCCTAAAGAGTGGTGGGACAAACTGGATTTTAGGTCACGTATGGGATATAATGTTTTGGTACGATTTTAGTTACTGGACACCTATTTGACAGGTACCGCCAACGATTAAATACATATTTTTTTTCGGTTTCCATGCATCCAACACCAAGCTACACCCTTTTCTGGTGTACGAAACACTATAAAAGCAATGGGGACACTTTAATAATGATAATATGAGACGAAATATAAAGACAACTCGGTTGCGTTCGTGGAAGTAGCGTCGCTTTGTTTACTTTACGCTCGGAGTGACTTCCCGGTCCCGCCGCCTTGGCGGTCGACTTCAAATGGCTAAGCTTATATAACCAGTTGTTGGGTCCATTTTTTTTATAAAGACTTGCGTTATAGGCCGTGGGATACAGGACAGGGTTGAAGGGCCCCCCCCCCCTCCCGTGAATTATAATAATCGTGGCCAGCAGGGGGCAAGTAAAACAGCTGGCCGTAGTACCTCGAGCGTCCTGGGTAAACAAACCGCGACGATCCGAAGCGACGACGGACTCTCCCCGCCGCCGATTTTCGGCACAAATGCGCCGTTTTATTCTCGTCGAAAACCACATTTAAAAAGTTATTATATCGTTTTCAATACTATTACCGGACCAGAAAAAGGTGTAGCTTGGTGTTGGATGCGTAAAAGCCGAAAAAAAATATGTATTAAATCCTCGGTAGTACCTGTCAAATAGGTGTCCAGTAACTAAAATCGTACCAATGTTTTAAATGTATACTATAGCTTTGTCATAGAGTATTAGTCACCACAATATATGTCTTTACTGCTGCATATTAAATTATTTTTCCTTAGACTTTGTGGGTTAAATAAGGGTGGAAGGAAAAATGGTGGCCATCTTGGATCAGCTGAGAACTAATATTTTTTCACTTTTTTACCGTATTTTTAGTATTTTGTCATATTCTATATCAATGCTAACCCTGCGGGGGTCTGGGGGTGGCAGCCCCCAGGTTAGGTTAGGGTAATGACAAAATATGGTTTTAGGGGGCATGTTTTAATATTGCAAAATAATGGGTTAATATGAATTTGCAGAAGGAAAAACACCTTAAAACACACTAATCAATGATGGAACTGATGAGAAAAAGGATTATAATACAAAAAACACGTACGTGACCTAAAATCCAATTTGACCGAGTGGTGTGGTAGATCTGGCAACATGGTAGTCTCCCCCTCTTCCCTCTCTTCGGATAGCTTCCTAGGCTTATGAAACAGGTTGTGAAGCCACATTGCCACACACACACACACACATATATATACCTGTAGCCTATATATACTGGGTATATATATATATATGCTAGAAAATGTATCAATTTAATTGGCGAGTCACACTTACTAGTCATCACGTCAGGGTGGTCAACCTATAC
The DNA here is from genome assembly GCA_032716605.1 of Paralithodes platypus. NCBI lineage: Eukaryota > Metazoa > Arthropoda > Malacostraca > Decapoda > Lithodidae > Paralithodes > Paralithodes platypus. Next base: position 72,839,202 of record CM064504.1, on the reverse strand, counting down.
CGGTAGTCCAAGGTGACAATAAAGACAAGATGATAACACCTTGTACAGTATTTCTTTTTCTTAGCTTATTAGTGTGAAACTGTACTTCTCGTGAATCATTAAGTCTTTAACCCTTCCCGCCCGGGCAGCATTTTAAAATGACACCGCGGCAGCTGGGCAAGAGCCCGGGTGTCCCCTTGAAATCCGTAAGCTTGAAAGCCTATTAAGCTTGTTTTAAAAGCCGCGCGTCCGACGTATGTAAACACAGCCAGTCGGAGGCGATGCGCGCACCTCCGAAAACAAGCAGACATCGGAGCTTTGTTATTGTGTTGTCTGCTAAAACAAATTTAGTGTTGAAAAGTGTCCCATAGTGCTAACATTGCCTCGAAACTCTCTCCACGGAAATCATCATCACAACTGAACCAGTTGGCTTAGAGAGCTCTACTCAACGCCAGTCTACAGATTGGAAATAGCAGTATGTTTAGAGATGTGTGGGAATTTTCTAGCAGTTAAAATAACAAAGATAAGGGTAGCCTATTAAATAAGTTTTTCAGCCATATCGCCCGGATCTCAACAACGTCCTTAGGATGGCGAGCCCGTGCGGGAAAGGTTAAGGTTGTACTGTACATGTATTTACAGTATATTTCAGTTTAATTTGTTTCTCATTATTGTATCTCTCCATTATAGCACTTTATCAATGCTTCAACAAGACAACCTCAGTCTCACACACAAGCTAGCTTTATTGTATCTATCCTCTTTCCAGTATGATGATTAAGGTTGAGGTACTCCAAAGGCGACTGTTATATGATGCTTGGATTCATCTTGGATTTGCTCAGTGGCTTCTGGAGATCCCTGCTAGCAATGTTTGGGCTCGGAGGATCTCGGCCGGCAGTCACCAACTGTCTGGATGTCTTTGTTAGAACCAACACGGGAGAAAAGGTGAATATGTTTATCTCAACTTACTATACACATCCATATTTAGCAGAATTAAAAATACAAAAAATAGGTGGCTTTGTGATTAAAATAATTTGAATGTACCGGTACATTCGACTAAAAAACAATCTTTACACTGGTGAGCTGTAAATAATCTACTGGGAACAGAATGAATCGGGTGAAACATACGTCTGTGAGGTATTATCATAAGATTTCGACCCACTTCCAGGATGTTTAGAGCGTTAGTGTAAAGATTGAGTTTTGGTCGAGTGTACTTATGGTGGCAAACATGTGACTTTATATAACGAGCCTTAAAACTAATACCTTGTTTTTAGTCTTTAATATTAAATATATAAAGTTAAAGTTAAAGTTAAAGTTATTTTCCCTAATTCCTATTATACCCCTGAAACTGATTAAATGGCCAAAGCAATTTGCAGTTTCATGCATATTTTCCTGAAATCCCTCTCACACTCAATTCAGTCTTAAAACAACTTTACCGCTCTGTTTACATGTGTACAGTATTATGGACATAATTTAGTATGCATCTTGGTTAAATCTCACAATGAATTCATGAAGGGTCGGTCCTGTCTCACTAATTGATTGCCCTTCTTTTCCCAAGTACCGTACTGTATACAAGCAGTAGATAAAATATATCATCTGTCCCGAGTCGGCCACCCCCAATAAAAATAAATAAAATGGGGTATGTGTCTGCGTATATACTGTACATACATACATACATACATACATACATACATACATACATACATACATAAGGTACATACATGGTGCTGAAAGAGTTGATGTGTCCCCAGGTAACGGTAAGCCTGGACCCGTGTTGGACTGTGGCTGAGGTGAAGGCGATCCTGGCCCCCAAGATCAACACCATCAGTCAGGACCTGCGCATCATCTTCGCCGGTAAGGAACTGCCCGACGACCTAGTCATCCGACAGTGTGACCTGGGCAACCACAGTGTCTTACACGCTGTTAGGGTTGTGGCCGGGACATCTAGTGCATCAACCACGTCTGCTGCGCCATCGACGTCTATAGCACCGCCTACATCTATTTCATCGCCTCCGTCTATATCACAGCCAACGTCAAAGGTGCCATTAACAACTACTGCAGTGGCTACGTCTAATGCAGCTCCGACCACCCACCTTAACTATGTGGATGAGAGAACAGTCCCACACAACACTACTACAAGTAAACAGGAGGTAAGGATTCTTCTGGTGAATGGCTTTGTTGTTTCCACATAGCAATTTTGATAAGTTAATTTGACTTTATATTATCTTTGTCCCAGTTTTGGTTTGTTTAGTTTGCAAGTTTTACATTTTAATGTTATACTTTAAACTATTATTTTGAGCAGTAGAAAATTTGAGTGGTTTAACCATTCCATTACAATTCTAATATTACTTCATATTTTGCAATTATTTCTCTTTATATTATATGTATTCATTGTCGATAGTATCAATTGCTTACTTTTGCGATTTCCTTAGTTTATTTGTGCTATAAATGTAGGTTATTTGTAGGGTAGTTATTGATAGGGGTCACTTGAGGCATGCTATGCTTACAGGTACCTACCCGATAGCACTATCGTTAGTGAGTGCTGTACTGTATTTTATATATTATTTTGTAATAGTATAGATATCTTATCAATATTTGTATTTTTTACTATTGTTAATGTCTTGTCATGTTGCAAATTTGATTTTAAATAATATTTTGACATTTAACATGTAGTTTCTTTATTCATGCAGAGTTTAGTAAAATTTGCCAGAACGTCCCGGACTTCCCAAACTTGACTACTTCCTTTAACGTGACGATAGTGCGTTGTTATATGTGCGATTGGTTTGCTTGGGAAACAGATTAACTTGCTCATGTAGTGATGTACACCCTATGTGGTGGATTGTGTTCTTTTATTTAATAATTTTCATTTTAGTAAGCGTTGTTTCCACATAGCGATTTTGATAATTTAATTTGACTTTATATTGTCCTTGTCCCAATTTTGGTTTGTTTAGTTTGCAAGTTTTACATTTTAATTACAGTACAATCTTTGCTAAGGTTGCCTCAGCTCTTGGGTCCTCTACCTTCTTAAGGGGAACAGGACAAGATGTTTCTTTATGTTATACAGTAATTACTTGTTAGCCAAAAAAAAATCCTATTGTTAAATGATTCTATGATATTGCCAATTGTCCTGTTGTTAAATTATTCTATTGATATTTTATACAGAATACAAATTCTCCGCCAATCACATCTGACGCCACATCTTCAGCTGGACCTTTGGCCAGTGATAATGAGGGTAGTGAAGGAAACATAGCCTCGGACAGCTCACACTCTCAACCGTCCACTTCATCCGGGTGTGATAATCGGCGTCTCCTGTGTGATGCCTCCACGGTCATCACCATACAGATGACCGAGGCTGAACAGAAAGCTATCCGGGACTTGAAGGTACAGTACTTTTACATTCCTTAATATTTAGGGAGCAAAATTCCTATTTAAGTTGTTAATCATCTACCGTATACTAAGTTGTATATGTCGAAAAAAAAGTAGGGTACATAATCACAAGGAAATATACAGAGAATAATAGCTTCACTTGAAAACATATACCAGTATACAGTATATATATGTATGTATATACTGTATATATATTTATTTTAAATTTTTTGTTTAATCTTAGTTTAACCAGACCGCTGAGCTACAAAACATAACTCTTATAGGGCTGGCCAACATATTTATATATGCCGGTATATATTTGTTTTCATGGATAATTATGGATAATGAATTATAGTATATTTTAGAGTTTCGACGATGATGGATAACGGCCACACTTCTATTATTATTAATATTAATGTACTGTAGGCGTAGGGATGTGGCGACCCCATCGTCCGTCACTTTTGTGGCTCGGATAGCCCCTGGAGGTTCGGTCTGGGAATCCCACCTCCAGAATTTACTCCCACTAAGGGATCAGCAAGCTTGTTCTTGCTGATCCTCCCTACCCCTTTAAGGGAGTGCGGGCTTGACTACTGACTGACTGACTGACTGTACTACATACCGTTTACTGAAATAAACAATTAACTCCCCAATAGCCTTGATAAAGTTGATACAACCACAGCCACAAATACAAACTCCTTATGGTCAAGTTCCAAGGCAAGAGATCACCCTTGAAGTTAACCAGGCAAGGAACACACTCCAGAAGAGGTGAAGCTCAAAATCCACTAGGATAATAAATAAATAATATATTAAGGCCTACTGTAGATACACGCACACATTCATATTTGTTTTCACCATCCCACCAATTAACTTACAAATAAACCTAATTAGAAATCAATGAAAGTAATAAATACATGTGGTACTCCAAGGACTCGAACCTAGGATACTCACACCAAAATTCCGAACACTAAGCATTACGCTATCAAGACAGTTAGACATTCTGTTCTGCTATTTTTTGTGTTGAGATTTTATTTAATGTTTTGCATGTTTTGCAGTTGATTTTCAGCATGCATTTAAGCTAAGTTGTTGAGTTTCATATATTTATTTATTTCAGAGTTTCGATGGTAATGGAGAGCGCCCCCACTTCTACGTGTACTGTGTGCGTCCCTGTAACGCCACACAGGTAGGGAAGCTGCGGGTGAGGTGTGCCGGGTGTAAACAAGGAGCCATCACCTTACACCGCGACCCATGTAACTGGCAGGATGTTTTACAACCACGGCAGGTTAGTACTTTTATTATATTTTGCTAAAGCGTTATTTTCACATACCTGTAGTGATTTTGAGAAGGAAAAATAGGACAGGAAAAGAGACAGACAGAAATGACTAAGGTTGGGTAGAGGATGCCAAACCTCACTCTGGGTAGGACCAACCCTCACCCTACTGTATACTAATCCCCTACAGTTAGCAACCCAAGTTGACTGGATCCTAGCTTGTATGCAAAGAATTCAAAGCCAAAAGTACTGACCCTTTGGGAAATAATTCTAAGTAGACTGGAACCTCCAGCAAACTGACCTTTTTTTCCACTTTTTACCACCACTTGTTGAGGTTCTGGGCATTGAGGCTGTACACTACTACCATCCCTGACTATACTGGTCCTCCTGCAAGCCACTACAGCCATGGAATGGTGATGGGCTGGTCTATCAGAGTGAGAGCTGAGCGTTCTCTGCCATACCCATAGCTTACTCTGACTGTTCCTTTTACTTATACTGTATATTTTCTAGATCTCAAGTGACGGTGTCTCTTCCGTGGATTGACCTCCCAATCTGCCAACATAGAGGTTGGCAGATTGGGAGCCAAAGTGTCAAATTTTTCCTTTGCCCCTCAAATTTCCCTTCATAATTGCTGAGGGTCACAGGGCCTTGGGTGGGGCTTTGATTTCCGGGCGTTTCTGCACCCTCCTCAGCTCTCCGCCTTGGAGTGGCTTCGGTCACCTGGGCTTTATTAGTGGTAAGCAGGGAGGGTTCTGTGGGGGAGCTCGGTTATGGCCTTGGCCTTGCTCGGGACCTTGGGGCTGCTTGGCCAGACAGCCTGGGGAACAGCAACAACAGCCATGGTAACTGTGAAATCAAGCTAGCTAAAAGGGATGGAGGGCAAAAATAAATAACTAGGATAGTGTTACGTTGCACATAAGAAGGTAGAGGACTGGACATAAAGAAATATAGCTGCAGGAACCTTATGATTATTGTGCGCATCTGGATTTATAAATAAACATGGGTGCCGGTGCCTGGCGATCACTTAGCGAAGTGTAACTTTTCAAATAAATGCACAAACCGGTAGAGTTGAGTCCAGCCACCAAGTGTGAAAAGAAGAAGCTGAGGAAGACTAACCATGGGGGACTACTGTATGTATTGTGCATCCTTGATAGTTTGGCGATATTAAGACCTTTCGCCCCCATTTCTTTGTCAATATTATAACCTTTCGTCTCATTTAGGATGTCAATTTTGTCCTGCCAAGCGATAGCGAGCCTCTTGTTTTGTGTTCTGTGTGTTCAAATTTTATTTTGCTATATCGTTATTTCCACAATGATTTTGATAAGTTCTTTTGTCTTTACATTGTGTAGTTCCTGTTTTGGTTTGTTTATTATGCAAGTTTTACAATACAGTATAAAAATTATTTGTTTTTGCTTACCCAGATAAGTGGTACGTGTGAGACTGTGGGTTGCGGTGGTAATGAGGCAGAGTTTTTCTTCAAGTGTGGTGGTCATGAGACAAGTGGTGAGGATGACACTGCTGTAGCTCTGTACCTGGTGAGAGCTAACCTTCCTGCCGTCACCTGCCTCGCCTGCTCTGATGTGTCTTCACCGGTTATTGTCTTTGAGTGCCGGGACGCTCATGTCATGTGCCTTGACTGTTTTGTCACATTTTGTCTCTCCCGGCTCAACGAGAGACAGTTTTTGCATAACTCAAGACTAGGGTACACACTCTCCTGTCCCATTGGGTGTGAGGATTCGCTAATACGAGAGGTGCACCACTTCAAGCTGATGGGAGACAACCACTATGAACGTTACCAGAGATGGGGCACTGAGGAGGCTGTGTTTGCCGCTGGTGGTGTGTTGTGCCCATATCCCGGGTGTGGTCAGGGTATCATACCAGACCAGGACTGTCGGCGGGTCATGTGTGTCTCCGGCTGCGGGTACGTCTTCTGCCGGCTCTGTCTGCAGGGCTACCACATAGGGGAATGTCACCCGGAGGAAGGCAGTGGACCGAACATGGTAGATAATGGCAACGGTAGCTTCTCCGTGGATCCGTCAAGAGCGGCGGGATCTAGGTGGGACGAAGCCACCTCCCTGGCCATCCGTGTGACCACCAAGCCATGCCCCAAGTGTCGGACCCCTACCGAGCGTGACGGGGGCTGTATGCACATGGTCTGTACCCGAGCCTCCTGTAGCTTCCACTGGTGTTGGGTGTGTCAGACAGAATGGACGCGGGAGTGTATGGGAGCTCACTGGTTTGGTTAGCCCAGTAGCCAACCCTCATTAGTTTCCGTCACCCACACCAAATCTTCAGGTATTTATATTTTTATTTTATTTTATTTTATTTTGTTTTAATTTGTTTTATTTTGTTTAGTGGGAATGGGCCTGAGTACATACAATTTTAGTTTTATAGTATTTTATTTTATTTTTTAAGCTGGCTAGAAATTGTCTTGTCCACATCTTAATTGCTCAACTATTACAATGTTTTCATAGCCAAGTATGTCGGTAATTGTGAAAACTTGGTATTACTGTAATGTGATACAGAGAGAGAGCAGTTTCTTGTTTTTCCATTAATTATTGAGAAATTGGCTGCTACTAGAGTAAACTTTTTGCCAGGTAATAAATAAGTACAGTACAATCTCACCCATCCAGACTAATCGGGATGAAACCTTGTCTGGAAGTCTGAAATTTCTGAATCTTCCGAAAGTCCAAACTTCACACTCAGACTTCAAGAAAAATTCGGAAATCTGAGTAATTTAGCTGGGTAAGATTTCGCATATATGGACTACAGTATATTTCTCGGACTTTTCTGATAGTGTGAGTAAGGAGCCAGAATTAAAATGTTCGTTAGTGTGAGTAAGGAGCCAGAATTCAAATGTTCGTTAGTGTGAGTAAGGAGCCAGAATTCAAATGTTCGTTAGTGTGAGTAAGGAGCCAGAATTCAAATGTTCATTAGTGTGAGTAAGGAGCCAGAATTCAAATGTTCGTTAGTGTGAGTAAGGAGCCAGAATTCAAATGTTCATTAGTATGAGTAAGGAGCCAGAATTCAAATGTTCATTAGTGTGAGTAAGGAGCCAGAATTCAAATGTTCGTTAGTGTGAGTAAGGAGCCAGAATTCAAATGTTCGTTAGTGTGAGTAAGGAGCCAGAATTCAAATGTTCGTTAGTGTGAGTAAGGAGCCAGAATTCAAATGTTCGTTAGTGTGAGTAAGGAGCCAGAATTCAAATGTTCATTAGTGTGAGTAAGGAGCCAGAATTCAAATGTTCGTTAGTGTGAGTAAGGAGCCAGAATTCAAATGTTCGTCCGAAAGTCTTGGGTTTCGGGATTGGCGAGTTCTGGTTGGGATAGGCTCTACTGTATAGTGTAGTGTAAACAAGACAATAAGTAATGTATGTATAATGTGTGACCTCCCGTCCATAGGTAATTAATATCTACGTCCCCCTAGACAAAGTATCGTCAGTCAGGTGAAGGAGGCAAGTCAGAAGTTTGAATTTCAACATGGGACACTACACTAGGGATATACTGTACATACATACTTACATACATGCATACATACATACATAGGGATCACAGTACAGTATATTAAAATGTTTCATCCAGGATATTACAGTTTAGAGACAGTAAAACTACTGATTCTAGGGGGGGGGGGGGGCTTATACATCAATTGCACAGGTTAACAATTTGTCAAACATATATATATCTTAACCACTTCTGTACCGGTGATGTCTAATTGACTTTACTCTGGCTACTATTAGACAATTTCATTCAGTTTAAAAAGGGTCTCCAGCAATTACCAGGCTTCCAACTATCTCACTTAACCCTCTTACAGCACCCCATACTATTAAACACATCATAGGAGACTGTATTCCACACAACCACTTATGCCAACAACACAATCTACACTCCTTGAGAGCTCTGTGGGAAAGCCCGACCGTGGCCATGGCCTTCCTTAGGGACTCGGGGGCTGTTCGGCCAGGCAGCTTAGAGAACAACAACAACAACAACCCTATTAATTACCACAGTTCCTTCTTAAACTGCACAAAATCGTCTGAATATAGCTAGACTAAAATTACAAAAACGTCGGCAGTAAAGAAGGGGTACCGGTATCTGGTGGGCCTCTAGTCCACAGGTGTGTTCAGTGTGGCTCCAGCCTTGGTTGTGAGAGGAACTATATGTCTCATCCTCACCTATACTCTCCTATACCTCCTTGGGTATTTTATCTATCTATCTACTCAGGCCCAATCCCCTTTTTCTATTTTTGTTTATTTTCTTTTTCCCTCTCTTTTTTTATTCTTAGGGGTGGCCGATTCAAGACAGAGCAAGAACAAGGAAAACACAAAACACAACATAAAACAACGAACACACACATTTCCGTGGATTGACCTCCCTACTGCCAACCTAGAAGTTGGCAGATTGGGAGCCAAAGTGTCACATTTTTCCCTTACCCCTCAACTTTCCCTTCATAATTGTTGAGGGGCACAGGGCCTTGGGTGGGGCTTTGGTTTCCCAGGCGTTTCCGCACCCTCCTCAGCTCCCTGCCTTGGAGTGGCTTCGGTCACCCGGGCTTTGTTAGTGGTAAGCAGGGAGGATTTTGTGGGGGCGCTCGTTTATGGCCTTGCTTGAGACCTTGGGGCTGTTCGGCCAGACTGCCTGGGGAACAACAACAACAACAACGAACACACAGACAAAATTGGAGTACCCAAATGGCTGATAATACTGTATGTTCGGCTGGTCACCTCAGGAAAATAAATAAAGATACATAGGAGTTCTTGGTTTCTATTTGCAACTGTAAATAGGATATGAGCATGAGCTACTCAGTTTTTCTCTAACGCTTTACTTTTAAGAGAAAAAATAGGTTGAAGATAAAGAAAACTTGTCAGAATGGTTGAGGACAGAATGCCAAGAAAGGTCATGTGAGTCAATAGGCTAGTGGAAGAACATCTATGGTTTGGTAAATGCAAGTGGAAAAAGTGTTTATTGAGGAAGAACTTCCACTGGGGCACTGGCAAAGGAAGCATGTCTGGACATTGTAGCCTGGAGGCGTTTCTGCCATGGCTATTCTTTAGCGGGGGTTTCCCAGGGGGAAAGAAGGCGTCGGAAATGATGAAAACTTGTCTAAATTATCTAAATACCTGTTTGGGTTAATAGGTGTCCATACGGGAGGGAACAAGAACGAGAGGACACTCTAAGAAAATTTACAAGGAAAGAACTAGGCTTGAAAAGGCAAAGAACTCTTTTTGTGATAGAGTGGTAAATGAGTGGAACGCACTGCCCCAGTATGTAGTCGATTCCGAATCAGTAAAGAAGTTTGAAAGTAATCTTGATAAAGCATGGGGAAGACAAGATTTGAAGTTTGATTACAAAGCAAAAATACAGAATAGTAAAAATGTTGCGTCTGCTACCGCCGCCGCCAACACCGTGAACATCCGCAGCAGTGCAAGTACTGGCACTGAGCTGGATACACAGGCCTAGTTTGCCTTTTTTCCAGAGGATCTACTGTAAGATACTCAGTACAGGTCTCCCTCGATTTACGATTGGGTTACGTTCCTGAAAACCCGATCTTAAATAGAAAAATCGTATAGCAAACCCTAAAATTAATGGGGTAAATGGGGATGCGTTCTGGGACCAGCCAAAGCCTAAACCCAAACACCTAAAAACCTATAATAATATCAGAAATCGGGGCATCGGATAGTGAGGGAGACCTGTATCAAAGCTGCACATACTCAACTTTGTCTTGTGGATGAGAGAATAGTTACTAAACTATAATTTATATAAACAAGGATACTTTCAATAGTGAAGTTATTTATTCAATGTTAATAATTATAGCCATCAATTAACAGGTATTATTCATAAGCAATTATTTTATAGTATTTATTAATATTTTATCTGATAGTGTGTATAATCAACTAATTTATAGTATTTATGAATATATTAGGGAATAGTTAATAGAAGGAGGTACACCTAAATATAAAACATTGATGCAGGAGACAGCTAACATATAAAAGACGGTTAGGTATAAAGAGTATTAGCGAGGTGATGCGTACAAGTAGACTGGGATGGTATGGACATGTGGAGAGAATGGATGAACAAAATTGTGTGAAAAAATGTAGGTCTGTGATTGTGGAGGGAGCTGCACCAAGGGGTGGACCGTGGAAGACCTGGGATCGGACTATACGTGCCGATCTCAAATCCAAAAACTTGACAAGTGAAGCAGCCCTTAACAGGGTTGCCTGGAATGCCGCCATTAGGACAAGAGACTGAAACTGCACGTATGTGTGGAGCACTCAGTCTTAAAAGTTTATGTATATTAGCCACAACAGTACGGGGGATCCCATTATTCCTTATATTCTGGCGGTATGGATGGAGCCTCCCCACACATACAAACAGTAAGCTTGCACGATTAACCTCCAAAACTAATGGTGCTAATAATGTGATGGTTAAATACCCCTTTGAGTCAGATGACTCCCTTGTATATATTTTCTAACTACAGTACTACCGACCATTTTATTCAGCTTAATAAGGGCTTGTAATCAATCAATTAGCAGAGATAGCATTCATCACTTTATTATCTAATTACCTTTGATGCAATACTGGTGTTTAAGGGGGGTTGGTTGGTTTTTATGGTCCCCCTTCTTTCTCATGTTTAGCCCCATTAGCTTTCAGATTTTAAGACGTTTGGCTCATTAGTTTGGTGATTTTTAAGACCTTTCGCCCCATTTCTTTGTCAATATTAAGACTTTTCGTGTCATTTAGGTGTCAATGTTTTCCTGGCGAGCCTGTAATTATCCCATGAACTGCTAGAACCTGTGCAAAATAAAAGGTTAAGTTGAGGGAGGGAGGGGGGTGGTATAAGTAAGGAAGGAGTGGAGGATGTGGTATGGAGAGATGCCACTACTTTCTATGTGTCACCCAAATTTCAGACATTTCCCAGCGCTGGCATGGTACTTGAAGGGTTATTTTTACACTGTTAAATACCGTTCTTACGGAAGGACCGTCGCATTCCCTGGGTTAAGGAGGGACATTTTTCTACCGTAAAATGTACAAATATATCTTGAAGGATGATCTTGGGGATGTTATTTAAGCTTGATGGAGGAAACTAAAAAATAATAATAAGATCAATAAATTAAGCCAATAAAAAAGCCCATCCCCCGTTATAGTGTTTATGTACAGTACCCCCCAAAAGTACCGTGAGTGAGGTGGTCGGTATGTGTGTGTGTGTGTGTGTGTGTGTGTGTGTGTGTGTGTGTGTGTGTGTGTGTGAGAGTGAGAGAGAGAGAGAGTCATGTGTGTGTGTGTGTGTGTGTGTGTGTGTATGTATGAAGGGAGTAAAGCAGAGTGAGGGATAAACGGCCGATGCTGTTTGGGTAGTGTACAGGTGCCTACTTAAGTTCTGTTCCTGTGACGTGTGTTACATTAACCCCTTATTGGCGGCGCTCGACTTAAGTCGTGCACCAATTTGCAGCAAGTTAGGAGCATTATTAAGGCTTTTAAAGGGTTAAAATCGAGTGCTAATGGCCGGGAGCACAGCGGGCCAGACAGCCGACTCCCAGGGCTTACCGCCGCCCATTAACTCATGTTCCCTGTGTTCTCGAGAGGCTGGCAGTGTAGCCAGTAGTGAGCATAGCTGGGAAAAATATATATACCGATATATGCTAAACTCCCATGTTCGTGGCATCACTGCAAGAGAACCACGAGTGCTACGTAGCTCGTTCTGGTCTCATTTTGAAGCTTTTAGTGCCTAGTTTTTTGCTAAATATTTTTTTTTTCATGCAGATGCTTGATTTATCATGCAGGAGGGCCTGAATATGCCCAAATGAGCCCAAAACACCCCGCTAGACAAGGGTTAAAACATTACGCTTTCCATAATGCAGTTGGGTCTGAGTACATGATTAGATTGATATCCATAATTCGAAAATGGATATTAATCGTGATCTTGTACTCAACCTTTAACTGTGTTGGTGGTGTAATGGTTTAGATGCTTATGTTCTGGGTGTGGTGTCCCGAGTTGGAATCCCGGGAGGACCATATGCTTTCATTAGTTTATTCAAGTACATTGGGTTACTTATTATAGCTATACTTAGACCATTTTGTGCAGCTTAGGAATGATCTGTGGTAGTTAAAAGGGTTGGTGTTGTTGTCGTTCCCTGGGCTGCCTGGCCGAACAGCCCCTTGTTTAAAGGGTTGTTGTTGTTCCCCAAGCTGCTTGGCCGAACAGCCCCAAGGCCCCGAGCAAGGTCAAGGCCATAACCGAGCACCCCCCACAGAACCCTCCCTGCCGACCACAATAAAGCCTGGGTGACCGAAGCCACTCCATGGCGGGGAGCTGAGGAGGGTGCGGAAACGCCCGGGAAACCAAAGCCCCACCCAGGGCCCTGTGCCCCTCAGCAATTATGAAGAGAACGTTGAGGGGCAAGGGGAAAATGTGACGCTTTGGCTTCCAATCTTGGTAGATTGGGAGGTCAATCCACGAAAGAGACGCCGTCACTTGAGATCTAGAAAATATATAAGTAAAAGGAACAGTCAGAGTAAGCTATGGGTATGGCAGAGATCGCTCAGTTCTCACTCTGATAGACCAGGGTTGATTGAGATAGTTCGAAGTCTTATAATGGCTAGAGATCCTTCTTGAACTGAATAAAATCGATTAGCCGATTGACTAAATACATACATATGTAAATGTATGTATTTAGTCAGCTGATAATTAAAAGAAACCACACTCGCATTTCATTCATGTTAATTTTTTTTTCTTACATAGATCACAACGAGGAACAGAACTTATTTGGGCAACTATACATTAAGGGGAGATTTCCACCTGGAGGATTTTTTTCTGAACCTCTTTCTCCCTCATGTTTAGCCCCATTGCTTGTGAGATTTAAAGACGCTTGCCCCATTAGTTTGACGATTTTAAGAACCCTCGCCCCATTTCTGTCAATTTTAAGACCATTCGTGCCATTTAGGTGTCGATTTTTTCCTGGCGAGCGAAAGCGAGCCTGTAATTTAAGGCGAACCGTTCGGCCTTCGGCCGGGAAATTTCCAAATTTATCTTGAAAGGGGGTCAAGGGGGAGTAATTTTAAGCTTGATGGAAGTCTAGGGAATCAACTAAGAACCTCCCCTTAATTAAGTGCTCAAATAGAATTACATCCAGGGTAGCTACAATAATTTTACTATTAATAAAAGTTATTAATTATATTGTGTGTTCTTTGTCCCTTATTCAAACGAGATATATAGCTAGCCATAGAGTGACACTTAAGGGGGAGGTAGTTAATTCTCTACCCCCTTCTCTGTCATGTTGAGGCCCATTGGTTTCCAGATTTTAAGACATTCGGCCCAATAGTTTGGCGATTTTAAGACCTTTCTTCCCATTTCTTTATCAGTATCAAGACATTTCATGCCATTTAGTCTCGATTTTATCACTGGCGAGCGATAGCGATCCTGTAATATAGGAGGAATCAGCCTTTGGCCAGGATATTTCTCTACAAAAAAATTAATAATTTATATAGAAGGGGGTTTTGAGGTATGTATTTGAAGCTTGATGGAGGTCGAGGTCTTCGTAATAACTGAGTAATGAAGATGGACATGGCAATTTACCCATAGCTGGAAATATAGCCTAGCCTAGCCTAGTCCTTCATACTATAGTTTCAGCAGAACACTTATCAGAGGATAGTTGTCCGAAACACACTGAGTCTGGTATGATTGTTGTAGCATATATATATATATATATATATATATATATATATATATATATATATATATATATATATATATATACTGTATATACTGTAAATATTGGTGTCTTTGAAAAATGCAATAGAGTATTATTTTGAATAGATGAGCGACGTACTCTGTTAATTAGTAGTCAGAGCTGGTGTTCATAGTTCATGTTAAACTATGTTGGTGGTGAAATAGTTTAGATGCTTATGTCCTGGGTGTGGTATCCCTAGTTCGAATCCCTGGAGGACCGTATGTTTTCATTAGTTTATTAAAGTACTTTGGGGTTTGTAATTGATGATTAATGTTAAGAACGGGGTGTTACTTGTTACTCTCTGATCCGGTGATTGAGGTTGGTTCATTCAAAGGCTTCGTTAGTATTCGAACCACTGAATACGAACATGGTGAGGAAGACAATCTGCGACTAGACACAGTAGGCCTATCTACTGAATACTGTAACATTACGAATTGTATGAGTATCCTACTGCCGTACTTGTATTACTGAAGCAGAAAGTATCTATTTATAAATGAAAAGACAGTGGTAAATCAAGGGTAGAGAAGGCTATACTCTTTATTTTCAGCTGACGATAAATGTTGTTGTTCCCCAAGCTGCCTGGCCGAACAGCCCCAAGGCCCTGAGCAAGGCCAAGGCCATAACCGAGCGCCCCCACAGAACCCTCCCCGCCGACCACAATAAAGCCTGGGTGACCGAAGCCACTCCATGGCGGGGAGCTGAGGAGGGTGCGGAAATGCCCGGGAAACCAAAGCCCCACCCAGGGCCCTGTGTCCCTCAGCAATTATGAAGAGAAAGTTGAGGGGCAAGGGAAAAATGTGACGCTTTGGCTTCCAATCTTGGTAGATTGGGAGGTCAATCCACGTTAGAGACGTCGTCACTTGAGATCTAGAAAATATATAAGTAAAAGGAACAGTCAGAGTAAGCTATGGGCATGGCAGAGATTGCTCAGTTCTCACTCTAATAGACCAGCCCATCACCACATGACTAGAACCCAATCCTCTCAGCATCAGCTAGGAAAGGCCCTAGAAAGCCGCCTTTGGCGGGGGGATAGCTCCCCTATTTCAACCCTTTTCGGGGTTGGGCACCCGCCCTGTTGTTGTTGTTGTTCCCTTAGCGTCTGATTTATCGATAATTAATTGAAAAATGTGAAACTACTAGGTCTCTGTGTGGTATTTAGGTCCAGTTTTCAAATCTAACCACATATTTCGCTCCAAAATATCCGTAATAACGGAGTAACCAAGATAGTAACATGGCAATTTACCCTTAGCTGGAAAAAAAATACACTATATAGCCTACTGTTGTGCTTTGTTACGATCTTGTTGCTAAAAGTGGTCAATAAATGCTCGGAAACCAACACGACTCCTAACTTACCACAATTCACGCCCACCAAACTACCGCTTCCCACTGGTTGTGTCGGCCAATCACGAGCGTCCTTTCTTTAATCACAGATGCCTGGGTAAAGTTCAGTCACGGATGTCGGAACACGGTGGAAGGGGTTGGGGTTCTCGAAAAGGGGCTCCAGTCCTGAAAATGTGCTTGACTTATAGTGTGCTGGCTTCATAATTCAGAAGGGTTGATAACCTCTGAAGTCCTATTCCAACTAAGGAACACTGGAACGTGTGGTCAGTAGTAGGCCAGGAATACTTGAACACCTAATGATAAACACAAGATGGTGAGCAGTAACTTGTAACTTGACTTTTGTGGCTCGTGATGTGATAGGCTATAAACAAAAGTTTGTCTGTGTTTCGTGCAGTTATACCAAAACAATGAGAATGTACGAATGAATAGGAGGTGAACATGAATGATACGGCATGAAGCCATGAACAAGAGTGGGATGCGGGATAAGAGTAAGTGGGAGGGGGTAATAAGAATGCATTAGAGAGGCATGCAAAATGAGTGGGAGAGAGTTAGAAGGAATGGGAGATAAAATGAGTGGAAGGGGGCATGATATTTGCGAATGAGCGGGAGGGGCACGATAATGAATAAGAGGGGCATGAACATAAATGAAAGGCGCATGAAGATGAGTGGGAGGGGCATGAACATGAGTGGGAGGGGCATGATAATGAGTGGGAGGGACATGAGAAGAATGAGTGGGAGGGGTATGATAATGAATAATAGGGGCATGAGAATAAGTGGAAGGTGAACATGGGTGGGAGGGGCACGAAACTGAGTAGGAGGTTCATGGGGATGGGAGGGATCGACGGGCTTGAGAGGGGGTTGAAAATTAGTGGGGTTTGTGACAAAAAAACTAGATTAGGTCAAACGGGTGCCTGTTGCCTACATTGTACAGGCACCGTATGTCCCGCCATTTTCCGATTCGTTTGATTGATGGCTGGGAGCTGTCGTGGCCTAGCGGGCTAAGGCTCTACGCGCCATGTTGGTGACAACTAGGCTAGCCGCGTGGGTTCGAATTTCGGCTATGCTATGACAGTAACTTTCCAGTACTATATAGCCTTCGTCGCTTAGTGCTGTAGAATTCATTACAGTTGGGGATTTCCCGCAGATGAAATTAATTCATAAGGTTATTCAACCTTGATTGATGGCTAGATATGGAGACAATCCAAAAATCCTTCCAGGGCCCATAAATGTCGGTTACAATCCTCACTGTTTCCATCTGTTTATCTTGGATGGCGTTGTGACCGTATCAATGTTGTATTATAATTTTGTTGTCTGGTCCACAGTTTTTCCAGTTGATTACTGTGGCAGCCTAGTAAGGACTATTAGTTCTGTTCTTGCTTGACTTCCTTTGTAGGCCTATTTGCTTCACACCATCGAAGATTAGCATTTGATTAACTCAACAAACATGTATACCTCATTTCTAACAACTCATCACATGACTCGAACACAATCCGCAGATGTGAAGTGAGAATGGGTAGGTTTAATTATGCTATAGAGTGGATCGTGAAAATTAGTGAGAAAAGAGTGAGGTGATTGTGAGGATTGATAGAATGAGTGAGGATGAAAGTGAGTCTTGTGATGATAAAAGTGAAGATTGTGAATTAAGTGAGGATTGTGAACATGAATCGGAGGTACGAGAGAGAAACGAATCACAACTAGGAGAGATACAATGCTTGGGAGGAGCATGAGTGAGTGGGAGGATCGTGAAATTGAATGGGAGGAACGTAAGAATGAGTGGGAGGATCGTGAAATGACGTGGGAGGGACCAAGAATGTGTGGGCGGGTGCAACAGGGTGATGTGGGCGGAGCATATGAGGACAGTCTGAAGGGGGAGCAGAGAGAGAGATGCCAGTGATAGGCTAACCAAAACGTTTAATCTACTCTAATTTGGACCTTCTTATATCTTATCATGCACGCAGCTATCTCTCCACGATATAACCTATCACTTATCTTGACTACAAACGCTCCAAAGCAATCAGGGGAGATGGGAATTAGTTTTGTAGATGCGTGTGTGGAGGTTGCGCGGGTGGGAATGCGCGAGGGGGCAGCCAGGCATGAGACACAGAGAGGTTCAGTGTTGACATGTGCTCGCTAGACCTCGTTGGCATCGGAGTGATAGGGTGCCAACGCCGGGACAAGTCAGACCCCCCCCGCCCCCCTCGTACCTCGTGATAAAACCATAAGAAACCGGGAGTCTGCAGAGAGCCGATTGCCTCACACAAGGCAGATGATCCCTTTCACACCCAACTCATCCCGTCCATAGTGCCACACAATTCCTCTATCCCCCAAGGCTTCATCTCAGGTGGGTTATTAACTCTTTCGGTATTTGAAGATGCATTTTGAAACTTTGTTCTGGTTGTCATTAGACGATTTCGTGCAACGTACGAAGGACCTAGGAATCAAGGGGTAAAAACCAAGTCGAGTAACTTGCTAGCTCTCCCATGTTATTCCAAAACTAAATTTAATCATCTAACGATAGCCAGATTAAACACTGTCAAAGCGTATGGTACTCCTAGGTTTAACGTTGTGATGTTTCTATATTGTACTGTAATACCCTTGACAAGCTCCATCTCAACCCGGAGATCTGAACCAGGGCTAACTTAGCCTAACTATCGTCGGTTTTATTTCAGCTGACGGTAAGTTGAATCCCTATGCAACTAGGCCTAATTCCGTGATACTTAATGGAAAATGTGAAGCTACTCTGTCTCAGCCTCTGCATCATATAAATGCATTGTATAAAGTGGTATGACCACTTTTCTACGGAACAAATGCATACATTTACCTCTGAAGGACGAGGGTAGATCTGTGGAGGTTTAGGTGATCTAGGGAGGAACCTTTAAAGATTAAAAATATATTAATGATGAAACAAAATATCCCGTAAGTAGGCTATAATGTGGTTCCCGTCATTTTGTGTATATACTGGTTCACAAACGTTTGAGTGTGTTGTGTTATACTGGTACACGAACGTTTATGAGGGGGAAGCGATCTCACTTTTATCACATCCCGAAGTCACATGAATCGGTATCCAAAGGAGTCCAACTTTCATTATCAGCATAATCTCTAATAAATGGCCATTAAGTGATATGGGAACTCAAGGATCAAGGGAATAAGGCCTATACCCACATGACCGAAAACGTTTGTATTGTTATAATGACGCGACAGATTCGACTGTAGTAGCCTACTGTTCAGAGAGAGAGAGAAGAGAGTACACCAAAGTCAAAACTGTCGTGTCATTCTAACAATAAAAACGTTTTCTGTCAATTACAGTATATCGGTACGAGAGAGGGAGAGAGTACACCAGAAGTCAAAACTGTCGTTTCATTAACAATAAAAGCGTAGGCTACTCTACCAAAGTATATAGGTACGGTATAATTCTTTTGAGCATTCATGGCACTGAATTTCTGTACACTCAATGATCAAGGTTATCATTCTAAAGTATCATTCCCAC
Organism: Paralithodes platypus; assembly: GCA_032716605.1. Classification (NCBI taxonomy): domain Eukaryota; kingdom Metazoa; phylum Arthropoda; class Malacostraca; order Decapoda; family Lithodidae; genus Paralithodes; species Paralithodes platypus. The sequence goes on along the minus strand of CM064504.1, from coordinate 72,820,047 downwards.
AGCAAGAATATGGTATTGTACAGTACCTTATAAATGCAGCTAAAAAAAAATCCGATTTGTTCGATTTTCACCCGTAGACTATTAGAGGATATAGCCCAAATAAGGAGAGTCTGTGTACGGTCCTATTATTTTCACAATCAAGTAATTATGAAACACTTTTAATATATACTAGCCTATTCACTATAATTAGGCTAATGATCTTGACTCCAACTTCTTATAACTCACAAGGGAATAGAGTAATAAAACTGACATTTCTACGTAGCATTTGGGAAGAGTCGGCTTAAGGGGAGATTTCCACTTGAGGGATACATTTCTGGACCCCCTTTTCCCTCATGTTTAGCCTCATTGCTTTTGAGATTTTAAGACGTTCACCCCATTATTTTGGCGATTTTAAGAACTTTTGTCCTATTTATGTCAATTTTAAGACCTTTCGTGCCTTTTAGCTGTCGATTTTTGCCTGACGAGCGATAGCGAGTCTGTAATTTAAGAGGAACCGGCCTTCGGCCTGGACATTTTTCTACCGAAAAATTTACAAATTTATCTTGAAAAGGGGTCTAGGGACTGTAATTATAAGCTTGATGGAGGTCTAAGGAACAAACTAAAGACCTCCCCTTAAGAGGTTAGGCGTATTAGCTATATAGGCCTACTTATTTGACTGATTGAACCTCGAAAGATAAATTGCGCTTAATAAAAGACGAGATTACTGATACATTATTTAATGACTATATGCACTCTAGGAGATTTTTAACTACTGATTTTTCTGCCTAACATTGACCAAAATATATAATAATTACAAATATCTTTCACTTCAAAGAATAGCCTACTGTATATATAGCCTGTACCGGTACGGTATAACACGATAGGAACACTTGTAATAGTCATTTTGGGGGTACGAATAACACACACACACACACACACACACAGACACACACACACACACACACACACACACACACACACACACACACACTACACTACACTACACTACACTACACTACACTACACCACACCACACACACACACACACACACACACACACACACACACACACACACACCTCAGCCTCAGTTCACCTAGCTGTAAATAGATGCCTGGAATAAGTGGACGACGTTGTGACGTCCCATCTGGGGTTGGCAAAAATGGTACAAGGCGAGATGGGTATCATATGGTTCACCTAAGCTGATGGCTACCTAAGCCTTCGGGCGAGACGGTACCGTCTATAGTGAGAATGGTACCATACAGATCCACCCTAAAACACTTAACATGCATTTCACGCAATACATTCCCAGTTAAGGAGGCGCGATAATGAGCTTAGCTCGCATTGCGTGGATTCCCCTTGACGAACAAGTAACTGAGTAACTGAGTAACACACACACACACCCGAGCGGTTGGCGTTTATCGGTACATATCAATTTGGTGCATGCTTACGAGTACATTTTTCGATTTTTAAACCTAAATTACACTAACCTAACCTAACCTAACCTAACTTAACTTAACTTAACTTAACTTAACTTAACCTAACTTAACCTAACTTACCTAACCTAACCGAAAACACTCCATTTCAACGTATTTTAAAGAGGTGTGTACCGATTAACTGTCGCCCCAAACCTCCTGTACCTGTAAACCTACAAATATCCAGAGATTTGTACCAATAAACACACAACCGCTCGTCCACACACACACACACACACACACACACACACACACACACACACACACACACACACACACACACACACACACACACACACACACACACACACACACACACACACACACACACTCTCTCTCTCTCTCATTCTCTCTCTCTTTTGCTATCAAACCTGAATAATCATTGCTCGTATAAGGCCAATATTGAATGAATCTTCTTCACAGGGGTGTAAACCAAATGCTCATTAGATATTCTGTATGTGGCAGTGCTGTCAGTAACTGTTATAAGCACATACAATTCTGCTCTCGTTTACAATGATATTCGTGTATGTATGTGTTAATAGATAATTAATCTCTCTCTCTCTCTCTCTCTCTCTCTCTCTCTCTCTCTCTCTCTCTCTCTCTCTCTCTCTCTCTCTCTCTCTCTCTCTCTCTCTCTCTCTCTCTCTCTCTTCGCTCTCTCTCTCTCTCTCTCTCTCTCTCCTCTCTCTCTTCTCTCTCTCTCTCTTCTCTCTCTCTCCTCTCTCTCTTCTCTCTCTCTCTCTCTCTCTCTCTCTCTCTCTCTCTCTCTCTCTCTCTCTCTCTCTCTCTCTCTCTCTCTCTTCCTGATAAGACAATAAATATATCTTTGGAGACTTTGGTCCTTTCCTGATCACGCTAAGAAAGTACCGTAAATAATCTTTGATCCTTTGCTGTTAAGGGGAGGCAGACCGTTTTTCTGGACCCCCTTCTCCCTAATGTTTAGCCCCACTAGTTTTGAGATTACAAGACGTTCGGCCCATTAGTTTGTCGATGTTAACAACTTTCGCCCCATTTCGTCAATTTTAAGACCTTTCGCGCCATTTAGGTGTCGATATTTTCCTGGCGAGCGATAGCGAGCCTGCAATTTTAAGGGGAACCGGCCTTCGGCCGGGAAATTTTTCTACTGAAAAATGTACAAATTTATATTGAAGGGAGGTTTAGGGGATGTTTTTCTAAGCTTGATGGAGGTCTAGGGAGGAAACTAAAAAAATATATGAATACATGAATTAATAGACCAAACAAACGGCCAGTCTCCCCTTATAGATATATATATATATATTTATATATATATATATATATATATATATATATATCTTTGCTTCTTTCCTGTTTACGATAAGACAGTATAAACATATCTATGGTTCTTTCCTGTTTACGATAAGACAGTATAAACATATCTATGGTTCTTTCCTGTTTACGATAAGACAGTATAAACATATCTATGGTTCTTTCCTGTTTACGATAAGACAGTATAAACATATCTATGGTTCTTTCCTGTTTACGATAAGACAGTATAAACATATCTATGGTTCTTTCCTGTTTACGATAAGACAGTATAATCATATCTATGGTTCTTTCCTGTTTACGATAAGACAGTATAAACATATCTATGGTTCTTTCCTGTTTACGATAAGACAGTATAAACATATCTATGGTTCTTTCCTGTTTACGATAAGACAGTATAAACATATCTATAGTTCTTTCCTGTTTACGATAAGACAGTATAAACATATCTATGGTTCTTTCCTGTTTACGATAAGACAGTATAAACATATCTACGGTTCTTTCCTGTTTACGATAAGACAGTATAATCATATCTATGGTTCTTTCCTGTTTACGATAAGACAGTATAAACATATGGTTCTTTCCTGTTTACGATAAGACAGTATAAACATATCTGGTTCTTTCCTGTTTACGATAAGACTAAACATATCTATGGTTCTTTCCTGTTTACGATAAGACAGTATAAACATATCTATGGTTCTTTCCTGTTTACGATAAGACAGTATAAACATATCTATGGTTCTTTCCTGTTTACGATAAGACAGTATAAACATATCTATGGTTCTTTCCTGTTTACGATAAGACAGTATAAACATATCTTTGCTTCTTTCCTGTTTACGATAAGACAGTATAAACATATCTATGGTTCTTTCCTGTTTACGATACGACAGTATAAACATATCTTTGCTTCTTTCCTGTTTACGATAAGACAGTATAAACATATCTATGGTTCTTTCCTGTTTACGATAAGACAGTATAAACATATCTATGGTTCTTTCCTGTTTACGATAAGACAGTATAAACATATCTATGGTTCTTTCCTGTTTACGATAAGACAGTATAATCATATCTATGGTTCTTTCCTGTTTACGATAAGACAGTATAAACATATCTATGGTTCTTTCCTGTTTACGATAAGACAGTATAAACATATCTATGGTTCTTTCCTGTTTACGATAAGACAGTATAATCATATCTATGGTTCTTTCCTGTTTACGATAAGACAGTATAATCATATCTATGGTTCTTTCCTGTTTACGATACGACAGTATAAACATATCTATGGTTCTTTCCTGTTTACGTATACCGATCACATCAATCATTATCTTGTGTAAATTAGTGTCATGGGAATCTGTGTGTGCTTACATGGTTGACTCTTCCTAAACGATCCCTAACAACAATAACACCAATAACAACAACAACAATAAAACAACAACAACAACAACATACGGAAGTGGTTAACACTATCTCATCCGACGTCTTGTGAGTTATGATTTTATGTGTCATTATTATTGAGGCTATTGCTTGTTTTTGCCGTTTTCGAGCTATTTGTTTGTCCCCACGGCTAACAAAAACGCCTCCCCCAGCCTTCCTTTCAACTATACAAATTTCCACCCAGACCCCCTTCAAGCTAAATTTGTACATTATTCGATCAACATCATCCCAGTATATAGCCTATATAAATTAATATATATAATGATAATAATAATAAATCAAATAAATTAATACAGGAGATAATAATAAACTAAAAGTATACTAACCCTCGTTAAGGGGAGGTATTTAGTTTGTTCCCTAGACCTCCATCAACCTTAAAATTACACCCCCTCGAGTCCCTTTCAAGATAAATTTGTACATTTTTCGGTAGAAAAATGTCCCGGCCGAAGGCCGGTTCCTCTTAAATTACAGGCTCGCTATCGCTCGCCAGGATAAAATCGACACCTGAATTGCACAAAAGGTCTTAGTATGGGGTGAAAGTTCTTAAAATCGCTAAACTAATGGGGCAAACGTTTTATAATATCAAAAGCAATGGGGCTAAACATGAGGGAGAAAGGGGTCAAGAAAAAAATCCCTCAAGTGGCGACCTCCCCTTAAGGGCAGGTTTTTAGTGTGTTTCTTAGACTTCCATCAAGCTTGAAATTACACCCCCTTGACTCCCTTTCAAGATAAATTTGTACATTTTTCGGTAGAAAAATGTCCCGGCCGAAGGCCGATTTCTCTTAAATTACAGGCTCGCTATCGCTCGCCAGGAAAAAAATCGACACCTAAATGGCACGAAAGGTCTTAAAAGTGACATAAATGGGGCGACAGTTCTTTAAAACGCCAAACTAATGGGGCGAACGTCTTAAAAGCACAAAAGCAATGGGGCTAAACATGAGGGAGAAAGGGGTAAAGAAAATAATCCCTCAAGTGGAAACCTCTTAATGCCAACCGTCCCTGTATATGTGTATTTTGTCTACCTTTGCTTGCCGTACACAGAACCAAGCAGTTTATGGTCGATGAACAAATAGTCGCCCCTTTCGGACCGTAGTTCTTAACCCTTGCGTACCGGACACCATTTCCGACATGGATACAAAGCGTCTAGGTTTCGACAAAGCACCATGACGTCTTTCGTCTATTGGCCGTTTCTTCTGGCTAAAATAGAGGATATTACGCAGGTTAATTGAGGACCTGTGTTATTCAGTGGGTTTATTTAGATCATATTTACCCCTATCAGTCTTAGTGTTGTTTTTGTTTTGTTTTGTTTTTTATGTGAATAAGGGAAACAAAGGGCAAAACTGCCTGTGGCGAGTGCCTCCCCCCGAGTTGAAAGAGTGACAGGACCAAAATCAAGGAACTTTCGAGCCAAAATGTCTGGACACACGGAGTTTGAAGCAATTTAAGTCATAGGAAGAGGGAAAGACTGATTCTGGGAGAGAGTTCCAGAGCTTCTTTTTTTATCCTTTTATTCTGGCTAAAATTGGACGATATTATGCAGTCTTTCTTCTACTCAACTAGTGAACTCTGGAACTCTCTCCCTCAATCACTCTTTTCTTCATCCTATGACTTAAAACTGCTTTAAACTTCGTGTGCCCAGGCATTTTGACCACAACGTCCCTTGAATTTGGCTCTCTGTCACTCTTTTGGCTCTGGTGGAGACATTCTCTACAGGCAGCCTGCCTTTTGTGTCCATACACATAGAACACAAACAGTTTAAGGACCTGTCTTATTCAGAGGGTTATTGAGATCGCATTTACTAGAGGTAGAATAATAGATTTAATATAGGGGACATGAAAGATGAGATGTACTAGAGTTAATCGGTTTTTGGCCCAGAAATATTTCTACCGAAAAATGTACAAATTTATCCTGAAGGGGTGTGTAAGGGGTGTTTTTCTAAACTTAATGGAGGTCTAGGTAGGAAACTAAAAACTAAATGAACATAGGCCTATAAGTAAATAGACTAAACAAAAATAACCAATATCCCCTTAAAATACTCTGTCGAACCCTAGACGATTTGTATCCAGGTCGGAAGTGGTGTGTCTGGTAGGCAAGGTTTAAGAACTACGGACCAAGAGAGAGAGAGAGAGAACAGTGATAGCGAAACAAAATCGAACAAATGGTTTCAAATTAGATACATTTCGTTTCAGAAAAGATATAGGCAAATATTGGTCTGGTAACAGGGTTGTAGATATGTGGAATAGGCTAGGCCTACCGAGTGCTATAGTGGGATAAAAAACGATAGAGATTTAAGATGAAATTAGATAGGCATACGGACGACAACAGTTGGGTGTGAACGGGATCTGCCGTGTGAGGGCAATCGGTCTGCAGACTCCCGGTTTCTTATGTTCTTATTATCTTATAAGCTGAAGAAATTAGTCTAATGGTAACCAGACTATGATGAAAATTACGTCATCGTGCTGAAGGGGTTAAACAAGAGTATAAATGTAAATCCCCAGCAATACGCCCAATGATTCGATATACCATTTTTCTAGCCATATTTTTTGTATCAGTGCCCCCTCGCCGTAGCCACCCCACATATTTGTCCGTGATGTTTGCCAACTGTTACACTCATTGATCGTGAAGGGCGGCTGGGGTGAATCCTCGGACCCCTATAGCTGTGTATACGTCATAAATTCATAGAGAAGTGGCGACGGTGGCGCTCTCAAAAGTTACGATCAGCTGGTGTCAGACGAGCGATTTTTCCCGCCATTTGTTCCCACCATATTTTCCCGCAAAATTTTCCCGCCATATTTTCTAGCGACTATTATGGTAGGCCGGTGTCACACGAGCGATTTTTCCCGCGACTTTTATGATGAGCTGGAGTCACGAGCGATTTTCCCTCGAGTTTTGTGATGAGCCGGTGTCACACGAGCATTTTTTCCCGACATTTTTTCCCGCGACTTTTATGATGAGCTGGTGTCACACGAGCGATTTTTCCCG
>CM064504.1:72776476-72807795 GCA_032716605.1 Paralithodes platypus | reverse complement strand
GTCATGTCGTACGAGCCTCTGGAAACGTTTCTAAGGATATAAGAAATATATTAGTTCCGCTTTTCTGGAGCTAATATGTCAATATTACAGGTTGTTCACCATGTTCGCCTAGCTATATGTGCTTGCCAATATGTCCGTAAATTACGTCTAAAAAACTGTCCAACATATATATTTAACGACATTTATATAATCACTGATTGGGCAACTGTTGTCTAACATGCTCCAATAATGTTGCAGTGGGGTGGACTTTGACCAATGATTATCCCGCTAAACTTGCCCGTCGGTTTTCATTGGCTTAGCTTTCACAACAAATGTTTACCGGCGAAAATTTCCGACATACCTAGCTGCTCTGCCGTGAATGTCCCGGCATTGGATAAGAGAAAGAAGAGAGAAAAATTCTTGATTTCCGTTCAATGAGTACCATTACTTGCAGGTATGGTATATTCATTGTGACGTGTCTAGAATATTGTTTTACCCTTAGCTTTTTGTAACTCAGGGAGGGGCTAGAGCAAACGGTCTGGAAATTTCCGTAGCCTATTCTTGTTTAATGCTTGATTTATTTTTATTACTGTTTTTTCGAGATTGAGGTTCGAGAATTCTAGCTTCATCCTCTACTGTATAAATGCAAGGTTGTAAGTGTTTGAGTGTCCATAACCACGTGTTTCCTCATTTGGAACCACTTTGGCTCGAAAATGTCCAGTCTTCCCATCTCCCGATCACCCAACCCCTTGGGCCTAATAAGAAGAGATACCTTTGCTTGGGTACTCGGCTCGACTCTAGCCTATAGGCATGACTTTTTTTTATTTTTGTTTTAATTTTTTTTTAATCAACGAGCTTTTATTGGAGTTTGAACCCTAGTCTATATCATTCCTTATGTATTCGATTCGATCCATTTTTTCTACCCGAAAAATGTACAAATTAATCCTACAAGGGGGATCTAATGGATGTTTTAAGCTTGATAGAGGTCTAGGGAAGAACCTATACAAATAATATAAATATAAATAAATAAGCAAATAAATAGGCCTACGACCCCATCCTCCCCCCTTAAACACACACAACAGAGACACCTATACACACATACACACACTCACACCCACACAAAACACACATCACACACAATGGTTACTTGTAAATATATCATCCTACAATCCCTGGCTATAGTTTATTTTTTGTACTTTAGGCGATAAATCATGAACTCTATCCTCTGTAACTCAAGAAGAGCTAGAGCAAATTGTGTTTAAATTTCCACATCTATTCCTTGACTGACTCTTTCCAAATGGTAGAACTATTAGCTCTATTACTCTAGTCGTTTTTTTAGTTCCAGATCGACGTGTAGAAGTCATGATGTTTCGCTGAATAAAATCGTCTAAATATAGCTATAATAAAATATCCACCCGTCGCTGTAACTCAAGTGTTTAAGTAAACACCCCGTTTTCTTAACGCATTAATCCATCAATTACAAACCCCCAATGTACTTGAATAAACGAATGAACGCATTATGTTCCTCACGGGAGTTCGACATCGGGACCCCACACCCAGAACATAAGCATCTGACCCATTACCCCACCAACACCACATCAGATGGCCAGCTACTCAAACACAGGGGGTATTGCTCTTTTTTTTTTTTTTTTTATTATAGGCCTATAATATTTTTTTTTTATTATTTTTTTTTTCCTCGCTAGACCTCCATCAAGCTTAGAAAAACGCCCCCTATAACCCCTTTCAAGATCCATTTAGGTTATACAGTTCTTATTTTATCGATGTTGGAGGATATAGTCCATTCATTCTAGGTTGGTCAGAAATCGTAACCCCTAACCTAGCTCATAACTCAAAGAGGACTAGAGTGTAATCGAGCTAATATTTTCTACTAAATAGGAACCTTGTGGGGCTAGTGAATAGGTTTATAAATTGACAGCCATCATTTGCTCTAGCCCGTTTTGAGTGTACATAGGTTAGAAGTTACGATTTCTGCCCAACCCTGGAATGAACGGCCTATAGTGATAAATTGCTCTACTAACATGAGCAATACAATGTAAAAAGAATGTATAATCCTTCGCATAAGGGTAAGGTAGTCGCTTTTGCTTGGACCACCTTCTCCCCCATGTTTTAGCATGACAGTTTTGAGATTTTAAGACGTTCGTTCCGTTAGTTTGGCGAGTCATGAGAGCCTTTGCAATTTACCTTTCCAAAATTACCCTCCAATACCGTCCTGAGGTGCCGGTACATGGGCAATTTTGGCAAATAGATCCTCCTTGATAGAACACGTAAGGAGCAGCCAGCGTTGCTAAGGTTTTAAACGCTAGCTTTAGAGATATTTCCTTCATTGTAGCGGCCAATATTGTTTACTTCTAAACGACAGTGAATAGTATTTAATACTCAAACTATTCTGGATATTTTGTGGCCATATTTTAACTGTTTTTTCTAGAAATAATGCAATATTCAACGTGTTTCTACTATTTAGCGACTTTTGATGACCTAAATGTAGCGTTTTTCATAACGGATTGTAGAGCTGATGGGCTGGAGCGAAGCATATTTGCTTATGGTAATATTTTTGTTGGTGGTGATTTTCGAGGTAATACGCTACTTACAGTTATAGGTTGTGAAGTTGAATACCAGTGGTAGTAGTACTAGAGATAGTAATACTGAATGTAAATTTTGTGAGTTTGAACTTGAAGGTAGGCTAGTCTATTCATAGGCCTACTAATCAATAATCCTAGCCTAATTTGCGACTCTAACATCGAAAATATGCCCCCTTGGCCTTGGCCTACATGTAACATGTCAATCCTTAAGCCTAGCCGTAGGCCTATATGGGGTCAATATAGATTGAAGGTCACTTAGGTTTTTTTTGTTTGTTTTATAATCCTTTTTCTCATCCAGTAACTGACCAGTTCTTTCATTGATTTTAGGCGAGTGTCCTAGGGTGTTTTTAAGTTGTTTTTTTCCTTCTGCAAATGCCTTTTTAACACTATTATTTAGGCAATACAGTACTTGTACTTGTAACAGTATCAAGAGATTCCGCCCGAGCCGAAAACCATATTTTTGTCATCACCCTAACCTAGCAACCTACGTTTTACCTAGGCCTAATCCTAACCTAGGGGCTGCACACTGCTGTGCAGACCCCCGCTGGGGGGCAAAGGCCTCCCCTTCAACCCATTATTGTAATCCCTCACGGCAGTCAAAATATGACGATAACATGATTGCGAGAATGCGAGCATACAATGATCCAAGTAATTGAAACACTACATAGGCCTATGGCGGCGGCCCAACCGCCATTGGATGATGGGAACGGTGGGGACCAGCTACCCCCTACCCCCTAGCTACCCCATCTACGCCCCAGTTTACCAGGTTAGGTTAAGTTTTTTATAGATTTCTTTATGGCCATAATTTTGGAACAAAATCAGTCCAAATATCGTAGACATAATTAAAAGGTCTTCGAAAGGGGTTGAAGTCCCAGTGAGTGTGAGGTGAAGCTGAACGGTCAGGCTAATGGAGATCGTCAACATCTTTTAAGTCACTCTTGGGCAGTGGTGTTGAGTAAAGATGGGACTATGAGTGAAGAAGTGCTGGAGAGGGTACAACAGGGGAAGAGGGTTTGTAGGAATGCTAAAAGCAGTAACAAGAAATATGGTGGTCAGTATGGAAGTGAATAAGTCCTTGCATGACAGTGTGTGGAATCCGGACAGCTGAATTATTTACGGAAGTTGACGCATGGACTTTGGTTTCGAAACTACAGACCAAGAGGGAGAGCATTGAGTAAATGAATTCCTTAAGGAGTGCGTGCGGCATTACATGGAGTGTAAGAACAGACAAATGAGGAAGTAACAGAAGGAGGTGTTGGTGTTGGAGGTAGATGTTGCTGGAACAGTGTGAAAAGGAACAACTTTGAGATGGTTTCGGGCCATATGGAACGTTATGTGAAAGCGGAGAGAGAGAGACAATCACTAAGTAGGGTGTACGGAGAAGCGAGGTGTAGGGACAGAGAGGGAGAGGTAGACCGAATGAGAGGTGGAAGGATGGAGTGAGGAAAGTACATGAAACGAGGGGCAGTGCTGGTTGGGGGGAGGGGCGTCGACTGTACCCCTGGGGACCAAGAGGTTCCATGGGGGCGGTTCGTTAGTGGCCACCCCTTCGGGGATTACGGCGTCATGCAATAGATCGATAGATATGATAATTAGATTGTCGACGAACTCCGCCAATTTCCAGCGCACCTACTGATCACTAGTTTTTATAGTGCAGTTTATACTACAGTTACATGTACGCCTAGTAACTGTGTAAACTGCACTATAAAATAATCAATAAAACTTACCATTTAAAACTTAACATACTGTATAGCCTAGGTAGGGCCTCCAAATCGACCACAATCCCATTTATGGTCGGGTACTTTGGGTAGAGGCCCGCTGCCCTTGTCAGGGTAGAGGATAAGCCAATATATTGTTATTGTCCTGAGTTTGTGATATAATTTTCAATCAGACACTCGTTGCGTGAATACTGAACATCTGGTGTAGGGATGCGGCGACCCCACCGCCCGCCACTTTGGTGGTGCAATCAGCTTCTGGAGCAGTGGAGTGAGTGGACCACCATGGTTCCTATCTTCAGAAAATTCCTGTGCTTGATATGTTGAAACATATATTAATATGATGTATAGGTTATGTTCATTCGATGGGTGACTTCCAAATTTCCAGGAAAATTTGTGGCCGGTTTCCTTGATATTTTCCCAGTACTGTAGTAGAAATGACACTGTGGAGTGGGTCAGTGGAGGCATGTCTTGGGACTGGGAGCCTGGAGGCAGTTTCTGCCATGGCCATCCCTTTTGGGGCGCTTCCTCTGGAGGCGGGGCGTCGGATTATTGATGATGATGATTTAGCCCAAACTTTCATAATACACAGTACTGTATTCCTCCGGTTTGATACTCTGCAGGGGCTAGCATATAACCTTACGTAGTTACTGGATGCAGTCGCAGGTCTTATCTGACTATGTCCAGATCTCCCTCGACCCTCTACAGATTAACACGCTGGAGGTCCCAAGCAAACTCTACTGCTAATCTTTATAAATATATATAATTATCTAACACTGCTGTTTTTCTTTCTCCTAACATGAATGGTGCCACATCTATAGTGCGGTGATGATGGCAGTGCGGACACTGACACGTTTGGGACTCTCCACTTGTCCCGACCTTCGTAGAGCTACAACTGCTTCTAAAGATTATCATCTGCAGACATGCTAGATCCTGCTTTACGCTTTTACAGGTAGCTACAACTTACATATTGTTTTATGAATCTATTATAATGTAAAATTTGCAAAATAAACAAACCAAAACTTGGACGAACACAGTAAAGAGACCAAAACAACTAATCAAAATCGCTATATGGAACCAACGCTTAAGCAAAATAATAATTTATAAATAAACGAACACAAAGCCACCACATAGGTTGTACATTACTAAATGAGCAAGTTAATCTGTTTCCCAAGCAAATAATCACACATATACACAACGCACTATCGTCACGTTCAAGGACATTACCGGTAGTCAATTTGACAGTTTGATTACCAGTAACATACTTGGTGAGTACAATCACCTCTCCATATAGCTGGTGTACTGTTACTAACGGTTCTTTAGGGGATGAAAATTATAAATAAAATTGTAATGATTATCTATGAAAGTTTTGTCCTGTAATGATAATGAATATGTAATAACTGTCTTGATAGCGTAATGCATAAGTGCGCGGAATTTCGATGTAAGTATCGTAGGCTGGAGTCCTTGGAGTGCCACATGTATTTGTTGATGTCATGACTTGAGTTTAGAGGTGAAGTTGGTTGGTGTTAAAACATAACAAATAATTGCATGTTATTACTTTAGCCTTGTAATGATAAATAAATGAATGTGTTTTAATGTTTGCTCTTTCTTTTCTCAATTTTAGTAAAGACTTGTGTATCTACACTCGGACCGGGGATAAAGGTGTAACAACGCTGTTCACTGGTGAGAGGTTGCCCAAGGACACACACTTCTTTAATGCTCTCGGCACTACAGATGAACTCACGGCGCATCTTGGGTAGGGCATAAACTTCTTGTGGTGTAATTATTAATCCTTGATACAGTACCGTGAAATGCCCTAACTTCGTACGGGGGCTATACTTCGGACACTTCTGGATAAAAGTATATAAGGTACAGTTATCCAAAATGACTGCATTATGGAAGAACACCGAAGACATATAGTATTTGTTTTTCCATAACATCATGTATTTATCCCATAACTGTGGTTCATTGTATAGTTTTTCTAGAGTGTCCGAAGTTACGTCATGTTACCGGTACATTATAATAACTTATAATAATAAACTATAATTATGGACACACTTCTTTAACCCCTCAGACCCGGTAGGGCTCTGAGGCACCCATAACAAACTAGGGCCAGGAACCCGGTAGGGCTCTGAGGCACCGGCAGCTTGAAAGCCTGTAAGCTTGTTTTGAAAGGCGTCCGTCCGACGCATGTAAACAACAGCCGGTTGGACCGACGCCGCGCATCTCCGACCACAAGAAGGAGAGGCGTCGCTTGTTTGTGTGTGGCTGTGTGTTATTGTTAAGTAGTGAAAAGTAGTGAAAAGTGGCTGACATCGCCACAAAGTTCTCTCCACAGAAATCGTCATCACAACTGAACCAGTTGACTTGGGAGAGCTCTACTCAACGCCATTCTACAGGTACGAAACACATCTACACTTGGGGAAGCGCGGGAATGCGGAAGCAGTCAAAATAACAAAGATACGGTAGCCTAGGCGAAACGTTTTTTCGGCCAAATCCCCCGGGTTTCGGGGATATATTATAGAATGCGTAGCCGAGGCTGGAGGGTTAATGCTCTGGGCACTACAGATGAACTCACGGCACATCTTGGGTAGGGCATAAACCTCTTATGGTTAAATAATGAACCCTTGATACAGTACATTTATTTATTAACTTTGAATACAAAACTATAATTATGAAGGCAACAGCTATCTCATTCATAACAATTTACAGTATTAACATGATTAACAACTATTTAGGTTATTTTTAGAGCATTATGTACCAGTACAGTTCTACAGATAGACCTTATATAATACTAGAGATCCTATAGTAACTAATTATAACTGTAGGATCTCTATATAATACTACAGTACTGTTTATCACCAGGTTGGCCAAAGAATACGCCCAAGAGAAGAAGCACGAGTATGCAGAACAGTTGGAAAGAATCCAGTGTATCCTGCAGGACATAGCCAGCCTGCTGGCCACACCTAGAAACCAAAAATACACAGGTAATACTCTTTAACCCCTTCACGAACTCAAAACTATCGAAACGTCAACACTAAACAAAATCTATACAGTACAGTACAGTATATGGAAAAATGCGTTTAAATTTATCGGAAATTAAACTATGAAATAAAACAATTACAAGACTATTGAAAGATGCATAATATTGGTTCGGTGTTTGTTTCAGGCGACCCAGAGCGAGAGAGGCGGATCTTGGAGAAACTGTCCTTTAACCCTCGCCACATTACCGAACTAGAGGGCTGGATTGACAACTACACCGCCAGGCTACCTCCACTCACAAAACTTTATATTACCGGTTAGTTGTTAGGCAAGGAGAAAGTAGTATTCATTCTTACAGTTTCTTACAGTAGATCCTCTGGAAAAAGGCAAACTAGGCCTGTGTATCCAGCTCAGTGCCAGTATTTGCACTACTGCGGTCGTTCACTGTGTTTGGCGGTGAGGGCATCAGTCGTAACATTTTTACTATTCTGTATTTTTTGCTTTGTAAGCAAACTTCAAATCTTGTCTTCCCCATGCTTTAGCAAGATTACTTTCAAACTTCCTTATTGATTCGTAATCGACTACATAGTGGGGCTGTGCGTTCCACTCATTTACCACTCTATCACAAAATGAGTTCTTTGCCCTTTTCAAGGCCTATTTCTTTCTTTGTAAATTTTCTTAGAGTGTCCTCTCGTTCTTGTTCCCTCCCGGCATCAAGAAGATACCTTCACACCATCCTCATCATACTATCTTAAAAGTCTATCATATCCCCTCTCTTTCTCCTATATGCCAGTGTCGGAAGTCCCAGTGTCCTCAACCTCTGCTCATAGCCCGCGTTCTTCAACGTTGGTACTTGCTTGCTAGCTCTCCTCTGCACTTTCTCCACTGCTTCTATATCCTTTACCATATATGGAGCCCACACCTGGTTCGCATATTCCAGGTACGGCCTAACCCGCGCTGTATAGAGATTCCTGAATATTTCTTTGTCAAGTGACACAAATGTCCTCCTTATCAGCCCTACAATTCTATTGGCTTTGTTTATCTTTTCCGCTAAATGTTCTGAGAAATTTAACTTATTGTCTATCACTATTCCTATATCCTTTTCTGCATTCACTTCCTCCATCGCTTCATACATACTGTATCCTACCTTGTCTATCTTGCTGGTCCCAATCCGCATGTACAGTACAGTACTTGCATTTTTTTGGATGAAAAGGCATTAACCAATGTTCAGACCATCCCTTCATGCCCTCCACATCTCCTTGAAGAAAACCTACATCTTCCTTACTCCTCACTCTTCTATACAGCTTAGTGTCATCTGCATACAGGTATATCTCACTTCCATTGGTTATAACTTCAGGTAAGTCGTTGATAAATATAACGAACAGTAGTGGCCCCAACACAGATCCCTGAGGTACCCCACTTGTAATTTCCCTCCACCCCGAGCCTATTCCATTCACCAGTACCCTCTGTCTCCGATCTTTCAGGAAGGCTTCTATCCATTTCACACATTTCTCCCCTATACAGTACTATAGCTTCTCACTTTCTCTGTTAACCTTTTATGTGGGACCTTATCGAAAGCCTTCATAAAATCTCGATATACCACGTCTATAACATCACCATCCTCCAGAATTTGCATCCAATCATCTACCACCTTAATTAGGCTCTGTCTCGAGTCGGCCATCCCCCAGTACATGCATACATAGTTTAAGATTTTTTTGTTAGTTTGCTCCCTAGTCCTCCATCAGGCTTTAACCCCCCCCCCCCCTCCTTTAATATAAATGTGTACCGAAAAATGTCCCGGCCGAAGGCTGATTTCTCTTAACCCTTCCCACCCGGGCAGCATTTTAAAATGACACCCCTTGCGAAGAGCAGGAGCCCGGGTGTCCCCTTGAAATCCGTAAGCTTGAAAGCCTATTAAGCGTGTTTTGAAAGCCATGCGTCCGATGTATGTAAACAAAGCCTGTCTTTGCAACACCGCACCTCCGAAACAAAGAAGGAGACGTCGGATCAATGTTGTTTTTGTATGCTATGACGAAATTAGTGTCTGCAAAGGTCCGATATTGCGAACATTGCATCGAATCTCTCTCCACGGAAATCGTCATCACAACTGAACCAGTTGACCTAGAGAGCTCTACTTAATGCCAGTTTACAGATCAGAAACAGCACTACGTTTAGAGATGTGTGGAAATTCTCTAGCAGTTAAAATAACAACGATACGGGTAGCCTGTTAAAGACGTTTTTCGGCCAGATCGCCCGGGCTCCCAACAATGTCTTTAGGATGGCGAGCCCGGGCAAGAAGGGTTAAAGTACAGGCTCGCTGTCGCTCGCCAGGAGAAAATCGACAGCTAAATGGCACAAAAGGTCCTAAAATTGAAAGCTAAATGGCACAAAAGGTCTTAAAATTGACAGAAACAGGGTGAAGGGTCTTAAAATCGCCAAACTAATGGGTAGAACGTCTAAAAGTCTCAAAAACTAATGGGGCTAAGCATGAGGGAGAAGATGGATTCAGGAAAATAAATCAAAACCTGAAGTAAATAATGGGCGGGTGCCCAACCCCGAAAGGGGTTGAAATAGGGGAGCTATCCCCCCGCCAAAGGCGGCTTTCTAGGGCCTTTCCTAGCTGAGAGGATAGGGTTCTAGTCATGTGGTGATGGGCTGGTCTATCAGAGTGAGAGCTGAGCATTCTCTGCCATACCCATAGCTTACTCTGACTGTTCCTTTAACTTATATATTTTCTAGATCTCAAGTGACGGCGTCTCTTCCGTAGATTGACCTCCCAATCTACCAAGATTGGAAGCCAAAGCGTCATATTTTTCCCTTGCCCCTCAACTTTCTCTTCATAATTGCTGAGGGGCACAGGGCCCTGGGTGGGACTTTGGTTTCCCGGGCATTTCCGCACCCTCCTCAGCTCCCCGCCATGGAGTGGCTTCGATCACCCAGGCTTTATTGTGGTCGGCGGGGAGGGTTCTGTGGGGGCACTCGGTTATGGCCTTAGAATTGCTCGGGGCCTTGGGGCTGTTCGGCCAGGCAGCTTGGGGAACAACAACAACAACAACAACAACAACAACAACAACAACAACAACCCTCGCCACATTACCGAACTAGAGGGCTGGGTAGACGACTACACCGCCAGGCTGCCTCCACTCACTAACTTTATATTACCGGTTAGTATTATTGGGATGGATGTAGTTACCGGGTGTACCACTACCGACATACAACATAAATCATCTATAAATACTTATAATAAAATAAATACTTATAAATCTATAATACTAGGTTAGGTTAGGTTAGGTTGTTTGGTTAGGGTAATGTATTTTGTATCCAAAGGCAGTCAAAATAGACGGGAACATGATGGTGAGCGTCCGCGTAGTGTAAACAAGACGGGCGATACACCAGGTAGCTACATTCTTGCCGTATTATTTTTGGTGAGAATTTTAACCAGACCACTGAGCTCCCTAAAAGAGCTCCCATAGGTCTGGCCCGAAGGATTAGATCAAAGGAAAGAAGAAATTAAGAGAGAATTAAATAAAATCAAGAAGTATCTTTGGAAACGAAAAATACGGTAGAGGGAGAAAGATGGAGAATCTGCTAAAATGTGAGATAAAGGGATGTGGCGACCCCACCGCTCGCCACTTCGGTAGTGCAGTCAGCCTGTGTAGCAGTTACGATACCATAATTTCTTGTTACTGCCTTATTGTAGCACGGTTAAGGCTGGTGTGGTGCGGATTCAACAGGTTCAAGTGCTTCAGGTGGACTTTGTGTCTCTTGCTGAGACACTGTTAGTGCTATACCAACATCGGCCACTGTGATGACATGATGGGGCTGTGTTGTGGCAAGTCTTTATTGTACCAGTACTGTACTACAGTAAAGAGACTAAAGAGACTGTGGATGGAGCGGTCTTTAACCCTCCAGCCCCGGCTATGTATTATATATATATTCCTCGAAACCCGGGTGTTTTGGCCGAAAAACGTCTAGGTTAGGCTACCGTATATTCGTTAATCAGACTGCTTCCCGCATTCCTGCGCATCCCCAAGCGTAGCTGTGTTATTTACCTGTAGAATGGCATTAAGTAGAGCTCTCTAAGTCAACTGGTTGAGCTGTGATGATGATTTCATTGGAGATAACTTTATGGCCAAAACAGCCACTTTACACCACTTTTCGATACTTAACAACAACATACAGGCACACACGAACAAGCGACGCTCTCCTTCTTGTGGCCGGAGATGCGGGGCGTCGGTCCAGCCGGCTGTTGTTTACATGCGTCGGACCGACGCCTCGCACACGAAGCTCACAGGCTTTCAACCACTGGGCGTTCAAGAGGCCTTCCGGGTACCTGTTATATGCTTTTTATGGGCGTTAAAGAGCCCTTCCGTGGTGAGAGGGTTAAACTTGTATGTACAATCGCGCTAATAAGTCATGTCCCAGCTGTCATTATGTTTGGCTCGCTCTGTGCTGTATTAATGTTTGTCAGATGTTGAATAGGGTGGTTAAGTGTATGGAACAGGTTTGTATATTTCACTCGATATGAAGAAATCAAGCTTAGATATTGCTAATACCAATTATTGATCAAAACATACTTGGTGCCGAGACATCACTTAATAGCGCGATTGTACTGTATGTAGACGTTAAATTCTAAAACTGCAATAAAATTATATACAGTACAGTAGTAAGGATCAATAAAGGTATATACTGTATTAGTTATGTTTGTGTTACAGGGAGGTGGTCGTGTGAGTGCCTCCCTACACGTGGCTCGGACTGTGTGTAGGAGAGCAGAACGTACGGTGGTTCCTCTTACTAACCAAGGACTGGTGGATGAACAGGTCCTCATCTACATCAACAGGTATTATTTGCTAACATTGTTCTTAACCCCTTCAGCACCATGACGTCTTTTTACCATTGATTCTGACTATAATTAAAATTAAAATGTAAAACTTGCAAACTAAACAAACCAAAACTGGGACAAAGACAATATAAAGTCAAATTAACTTATCAAAATCGCTATGTGGAAACAACGCTTACTAAAATATAATTTATGAAATAAAAGAACACAATCCACCTCATAGGGTGTACATTACTACATGAGCAAGTTAATGTACAATTTTATGCAGTTTAAAAAGGACCCATGTTTCTAAGAGGGTTTATTGAGATCGTATTTACCCATTTGAGTCGTAAAGGTAGAATGTAAACTAAAGAAAATCGTGTAATGGTAACCAGAATATAATGAAAATTACATCATGTTGATGAAGGGGTTAACACCAATAAGCCCCCAAATTAAATTGATGAAAGCATGTGATCCACCCAGGATTCGAACCCACGATACCTCACACAGAACTTACACACTCCATTACACCATCAAGACAGTTATAAGTACAGCACATGATCACGTTGAATATACATTTATCGAATACTGGATATCAATCTAATTATGTACTGGACCGAACTGCACTATGAATAGCCTAATGCTTATGTGAGAGGAAAGAACATTTTATGGGGTACAGATTACATAGGACTGACCTCGCTACAAAATATTCCTGAACCATTTGATATTAGTTATAACATCGTTCTTTAGACTAGTAAACTATCTCTCTATCTATCTACTGTATATACTACAAAATATTCCTGAACCTTTTGACATTAGTTTTAACATTGTTCTTAAGACTAGTAAACTATCTATCTATATACTACAAAATATTCCTGAACCTTTTTTATATTAGCTTTAACAATGTTCTTAACCCTTTCACGCTTATATGACGCAGAGGTTGCCAGATTAGCAATAAGAAATAAAGTTCTCTCACTATTATAATTACCTCCAAAATTAGTTTTCTGCCCACAGCTAACTCAAAGACAACTGCAGAGGTTGAAGTAACTAAACTAAAGGTTTCTAAATACCCCTGATGGTAACAAAGGCTTTAAAGTATCCCTAATAGGCTCAAAATCGCGTCATATGTCGGAGAGGGTTAAGACTAGTAAATTATCTATCTATCTATATACTCAGACCCAATCCCCACTTTTCTTTTTTTTTTTGGGGGGGGGGGGGGGCAACTCAAGACAGAGCAAGAACAGGGACACCACAAAACACAACAGCAAACAAAATACAAATTCACACACATCTAGTAAACCCCTAAATTAAATTAATTTGGAGTGAATTACTGAATATTGTGCTATTTTCAGACTGAGTGACTACCTGTTTACCGTGGCTCGATACGCTACGGTGCTGGACGGTCAGAAGGAGACTATCTACATCCGGCCACAGGCAACGAAGGAGGACAAGAAGAAGAAGGAGATACAATACTCCGAGACTCAGGAAGTTATATAACCTGTATATATATATATATATATATATATATATATATATATATATATATTTTTTTATTTATCCAGCCCTACAAGAGTTTTGTTTTGTAACTCTGTGGTCTGGTTAACTCCTGCTGTGCCGGAGATGTCTTTCTTAAACTCTGTAAGATCGACTAATTGAATCCAAGGTAAAAAGGCGTCATTGGTGTTGAAGGGGACGATGGAGCCCTTTTCAGTTTACTCAGGCTATAGTTAAACCATTTTACTCAGCTTAGGAAATATATGAATAGCCTAGGAAAGCATAGTATAGGAAATATATGAATACAGTCGACCCCCGCTCTTTCGGAATAATTGGGGGAGACCCCTGTCCGAAAGTGTCAAAAAGTCCGAAAGGGCCGATTCCGAACTTCACACTTCAGCCATTCGGACTCGTCCGAATGGCTGAAATAATGTCTGAAGTTTATAAGTCCGAAACTCGGCTCTTCGGTTCGAATGCGATTTAATTTTTCTCAGCCGTTCAGATAAATCCGAAAGGCTGAAATAATGTCCGAATACACATTCACCTAACCAGACAAGTCCGAAACTCAGCTCTTTGATTCGAATTAGATTTAATTTTTCTCAGCCTTTCAGACAAATCCGAAAGGCTGAACCATGAGTCCGAAGTTGAATGTAGTCCGAAAAGGACGGAGGTATTTTCTCAGCCTTTCAGACAAATCTGAAAGACTGAACCATGAGTCCAAATTGAAATGCTAGTTCGAAAGTCTTGGAATTCCGAAAGGGTGAGGGTTTACTATACATACAGTACATAACATTAAAGGGCGGGGGTTTACTATACATACAGTACATAACATTAAAGGGCGGGGGTTTACCATACATACAGTACATAACATTAAAGGGCGGGGGTTTACTATACATACAGTACATAACATTAAAGGGCGGGGGTTTACTATACATACAGTACATAACATTAAAGGGCGGGGGTTTACTATACATACAGTACATAACATTAAAGGGCGGGGTTTACAATACATACAGTACATAACATTAAAGGGCGGGGTTTACCATACATACAGTACATAACATTAAAGGGCGGGGGTTTACCATACATACAGTACATAACATTAAAGGGCGGGGGTTTACTATACATACAGTACATAACATTAAAGGGCGGGGGTTTACTATACATACAGTACATAACATTAAAGGGCGGGTGGTTTACTATACATACAGTAAATAATATTAAAGGGCGGGGGTTTACTATACATACAGTACATAACATTAAAGGGAGGGGGATTTACTATACATACAGTACATAACATTAAAGGGCGGGGGTTTACTATACATACAGTACATAACATTAAAGGGCGGGGTTTACCATACATACAGTACATAACATTAAAGGGCGGGGGTTTACTATACATACAGTACATAACATTAAAGGGTGGGGGTTTACTATACATACAGTACATAACATTTGAAGACCGAGTGCTCCACACATACGTGCAGTTTCAGTCTCTTGTCTGGAGTGAAAATGGGGGGGGGAGGTATTAATTTACATGTAAAACTTGCACAACACACAAACCAAAACAGGAATCACACAAAATAAAGACAAAATAACTTATCAAAATCACTGTGGAAATAACCCATTTAAAACCGAGCAAAATATAATGAAATAAATAGCCTACACAAATAAGATAGGCACAACAATGATCACACCAGTGGTTTTCCTGCCAATATGTTGCCAATCAAATATAGGATGTCAGTATTAATGTTAAGTCACTGTGTCATTAGTTAAACCTTACAGTACTGTGATGCCATTCTTCCTTTTCCTCAGGCTAATATTAGACGATTTTACTTGGCTTGCCTACCTAAGTTCACCTAAGTTGATTTCGCACCTCTGCTATAGTCCTACCACTCCAAGTTGGCGGTTCTGAGGGCAAGAACTGGTAGCACTGAAGGTCACACTTATGCATGCGATATCAGGTGATAACTCATACTAATAGTCCATATGTATGTAAGTGCTTGTTTGTCTATTTTAGTTAAAGTGCACAATATTGTTGAACTATGGCATTAACTGAACCATGACACCAGAATTCTATCCATACAGGCTTTAGCTGCTGCCATTTCCATGGTTGTAGCTCATACTGTATATGAACAATGAAATGTTTATTTTAATTGTGATATACAGGTTCCAAGTGCTATTAATTCCTCCGGAAGATCTGGCACTTTTGAGAAACAAAGAACCAGATTACTATTCTTATTATTCTGTCTCTGTTGAGTGTTGAAGATTATTTATTATTTGAATTATACTTATTAGTGCAGTACAGTATATCCATGCATACCTACATACCTACTCTAGTCTTTATCAGTCAGTAAAGAAAGATAGCATTACTGTATATGGTAAATCTGTTTGTGACATAGCATAGCATTTTTATTGTTGATAAAATTTACGGTGGTGTATATATACAGTATACTGTACTCAGGTAGATGAATATTACAAGGAGAGGAGGATTCCTAGCCCCCTGCCCACAGAAGGAAATGTAGAAGACAGAAACAGCTAAGGTTGGTTAGAGGATGCCAAACCTCACTCTGGATAGGACCAGCCCTCACCCTAGTAATTATATATATATATATATATATATATATATATATATATATATATATAGTACACTATGTTAACCCTATTAGGTGCAGGGCGGGCCAATTTGGATCCTCCCAGTTTTACTCCACTACCTTGGAGATTTTAAGACGTTTCATCGCATTAGTTTGGCGATTATATGATTCTTCAACCCAATGTGTCAATTTTTCCTGGGCTAGCGAAAGCGAGCCGGCAATTTGGGAGCTTTAAGTAGCCCAGGAAGATGCAGGTGTGTTAACAAAAAAAATATATATATATATAAAAATAATAGCCAAGGCTATATAAATATATATTTGCATTAAATTCCTTGAAAAGTTACTGATTAAGAATATTAAGGTGGAGGTGTGATTAATATATTACTGTAACTATACTAAATCTAATCTGTGCGCGATACTTTCCTCATACGGGATATATGGCTAACATATATAAAAATACATATATATATATATATACCGTAATTATATATATATATATATATACTGTAGTTATATACTAATGTTCATTGTAAATAGAAATAAACATGAAAAAAAAAAAAAAATTCTATTGACCTGGCATATGATTAGTTTTTTTTCTTCTATACTGTGGTTGTTGTTGTTTTTCCCCAAGCTGCCTGGCCGAACAGCCCCAAGGCCCCGAGCAAGGCCAAGGCCATAACCGAGCACCCCCACAGAACCCTCCCTGCCGACCACAATAAAGCCTGGGTGACCGAAGCCACTCCATGGCGGGGAGCTGAGGAGGGTGCGGAAACGCCCGGGAAACCAAAGCCCCACCCAGGGCCCTGTGCCCCTCAGCAATTATGAAGAGAAAGTTGAGGGGCAAAGGAAGATGTGACGCTTTGGCTTCCAATCTTGGTAGATTAGGAGGTCAATCCACGGAAGAGACGCCGTCACTTGAGATCTAGAAAATATATAAGTAAAAGGAACAGTCAGAGTAAGCTATGGGTATGGCAGAGATCGCTCAGTTCTCACTCTGATAGACCAGCCCATCACCACATGACTAGAACCCAATCCTCTCAGCATCAGCTAGGAAAGGCCCTAGAAAGCCGCCTTTGGCGGGGGGATAGCTCCCCTATTTCAACCCTTTTCGGGGTTGGGCACCCGCCCTCTATACTGTGGTTATCCTGAATTATAGTCTATTTTTTTCCAGTGGAGGGTAAATTGTCACGTTTCTATCTATGTTACTCGGCTATATGGTAGATTTTGAAGCGAAATATGATGTTAATTATGAAAACTTGCCATTAATATGACACACAACCATGGGAGTTGCATATTTCCATTAAGAATCAAGAAATCAGGTGCCAAAGGATTCAATTGATCATCAGGTGGAAAAAAATACTCCCCTAACTCAACAACAACTCGCCTAACTCAACAACAACTCACCTAAGTTATCCACCACAGGCTCAATAGAGCAATGATACGGATATAAACGCCGCGGCCAAGTGCAGCCTCTCCCCCTAACCCCCAAATTTGGTTTACCTTACAGTATTGTTGTTGTTGTTGTTGTTGTTGTTGTTGTTCCCCAGGCTGTCTAACCGAACAGCCCCAAGGCCAAGGCCATAACAGAGCGTCCCCATAGAATCCTCCCAGCTTCACCACTAAGGAATCCCAGGGACCGAAGCCACTCCCAGGCGAGGAGCTGAGGAGGGTGCAGAAATGCCCAGGACACCAAAGCCCCACCCAAGGCCCTGTGCCCCTCAGCAATTATGAAGGGAAAGTTGAGGGGTAAAGGAAAAATGTGACACTTTGGCTCCCAGTCTGCCAACCTCTAGGTTGGCAGTAGAGAGGTTAATCCACGGAAGAGACGCCGTCACTTGAGATCTAGAAAATATATAAGTAAAAGGAACAGTCAAAGTAAGCTATGGGTACGGCAGAGAATACTCAACTCTCACTCTGATAGATCAGCCCATCACCAGTATACAGTATAGTATTATTAATACAGTATAGTAATCAAATACAGTATGGCATAAGCTAGGGGTATATTAAAACTCATAGAGCAAAACAAATGTACTGTATTGAATGTACAAGATATATTCTATATAAAAATTTGTAGGGAAATTCAATCAACAAAGTTCTACATAAATATATACAGCAAGCCTCCCAAGATCACTCCCAGGAAAAAATTAACACCTAATTTTTTTTTTTTTTTTTTTTTTTTTTTTTTTTTTTTTTTTTATATTCCAACTGCTCCCTCTCGGGCACAGGCTGAGAGCCTGTACACACCACCACTGAAGAAGGTGAGGCCCGAGAGGTCTCGTTCCAGTCTAGGGAGCGAGACATGTGAAGCACCCATTCACAGCTTGAAGCAACCCCATCTCTGAAGCTGCTTCGCCTCTGTGCCTCACCGCCTCATCCCCTAGACTCAGACCCTCACTCTCAGAACGCCACCTATTGAGCAATTAACTCACTAGGCATTGCCCTCCTGTAGCATATTTTGAATATGGGAATATAGTATTCATACAATGCTATTTAATCAGGGAACAATGGCACGAAAGGTCTTAATATCACAAACATACAAGTTTAAACACAGCTTCGTCCACAGAGAGTGTGGTTAACAGTCTCGTGTAAAGTCGGCCTAATAAGTGATGTCTCGGCACCAAGTATATTTTGATTAATAATTGGTATCAGCAATATTTAAGCTTGATTTATTAATTTCGAGTGAGATATACAAACATGTTCCTACAATTACCCACCCTATTCAACATCTGGCAGACATTAATACAGCACAGAGCGAGCCCCAACATAATGACAGCCGAGACATGACTTATTAGCGCCACCGTACTAAATGGCAACTTTCCAGGCGACCCTGTTAAGGGCTGCCTCTTCTCAAGTAACTCATTTCCACCCCTCTCGTTCTTGGTCTGAGTCTCTCCACCAACGTCCATGCTTCGTTTCCGTAAGTCAATGTCGGGATTACCACACTGTCATGCAAGTACTTCCATACTGACCACCCTATTTCTTGTTACTGCTTTCAGCGTTCCTACAACCCTCTTTCCCTGTTGCACCCTCTCCCCCACTTCTTCATCCATAGTCCCATCTTTACTCAACATACTGCCCAGATACTTAAATGAGCTGATATTCTCCATAGCCTGACCGTTCAACCTCACCTCACCTCACACTCTGTGGCTGCACCCCTTTTAACCCGGTGAGCCCCAGCTAGTTATTAATAAATGTACCACCAGGGACCAGCCGGTTTTGAACAAAAGTTTCTTTTTCCAGAAACAATAGCGAATGGGTTAGGAATGAAGGAAAAACCACGAAAAAACGATCAAAAAGCTCAAAAAATGGTCGTACAGAGCCCCCGAAAACGGATTGTACAAGAGTAAAAATTTAAGGCAATTTCCCCAAAAAAACACTCTCACGCGCACGCGGTTGGACTTTGAGAGTTTTCAACCATCGGCATGGGTGTGTGGGATACTTACACAGTTCCCATACAAATCTGAGCCCTCTAGGTAGAGCCACTCTGAGCCTTACGACTGAGCTATAAGGGTGACGCGTCAGGCGAGTCGCTGGGGTTTGGCGTTACATACATAGGTGACTCGTCAGACGCGTCGCTGGGGCTGGCCGGGTTAAAGACCATAACCTTGCTCTTCCCAACATTTGCCTTCAGATTCCATTTTTCACACACTGTTCCAAACATATTTACCAGACCCTGCAACTCCCATTCACTATCGCTCATCAGAACTGTATCATCAGCAAACAGCAGTACAGGTATAGTCTATTCGCTGTAAGTAGGCGAGAAATCATGACCTCTATCCTCTGTAACTCAAAAAAGGCTAGAACAAATTGGCTGTATATTTCCACATCTATTCCTTGACTGAATCTTCCCATATGGTAGAAATAATAGCTTGATTACTCTAGTCATTTTTGAGTTACAGAGGTTGGAGGTAATGATTCCTCGCCTATTTACAGCGACTAGACTATAGCTTGCACTCGTTTCCTCCCTTATCAGCGGTACACCAACATCCACTGCTCTTCCTTGTATTTCTTTCATGACTCCATCCATATATATATATTGAACAACCATTCAGCATCATAAACACTGTATATCATATTATCATACGATTTGTACACAGTTTACTAAAAATATTAATATACAGTATATTTTCTTTTATAAAATATATAAGCACTTATTGAAAACATATAATTGTCTATAATTTTTTGGTATAATAATGTATATCTACGCACTTACTGAAAACATAATCATCTATCATGTGTGTTAAGTATGAGGAACAGAATAATAACAAAATGTGTACAAATGGGGCAATTTTGGACAGGGAGATAACTTTGGAAATGGTTGCTCATATTAACCCATACTATACCAGCCTATTTTCCAATTTATGTCACCCTCAGTACCAGGCCTATCTAAAATAAACATAGTAACACTCGCAAAAGACAGCGAATAACTGACTCGACAAGGTTCGAGACGATCTCCCTTTGCTTGAGCAGTGTTGCCAATAGTTAGCAGAAGGCCTATGCTTGATCTTAGCAAAAACGGCTTGCTATTAACAGAGAAAAACAGGCGTAAATCGATCGTAAATTAGTGACGAGACTCTCTCGTGGCTCGTAGTGGCGCGTAACTGCCAGGGTGACGAGACTCTCTCGTAGCTCGTACTGGCGCGTAACTGCCAAGGTGACGAAACTCTCGTGGCTCTTACTGGCGCGTAACTGCCAGGGTGACGAGACTCTCTCGTGGCCCGTACTGGAGCGTAACTGCCAGGGTGACGAGACTCTCTCGTGGTACGTACTGGCGCGTAACTGCCAGGGTGACGACTCTCTCGTGGCTCGTACTGGCGCGTAACTGTCAGGGTGACGAGACTCTCCTCGTCGCCGGTACAGCTTGGGTTATATACATGCATATAAGTTTAAAGACCGCTTTCTCCACAGAATGTTTAGTTTTAATCCTGCATCCTAAATGGTGGCATTCCAAGCGGCCCTGTTCTAGGCTGCCTCTGTTGTCAAGTTCCTTATGTTGAGATCGGATCAAAGTACCTGATCCCATGTCTTTCTAGGTCTACCCCAACACGCAGCTCCCCCCGCGTTCATAGTTCAGCATTTCTTCACCCAGTTTTGATGATCCATTCTCTCCATGTGTTCAAACAATGTACAGTATGTATGTACTCCGGCACTTACCCCATATTTTTTGTTTAGGGGGGGGATGGCCGAATCAAGACAGAACCCAAAAATGGACATAACACAACAGAAAAACAAAACAAAATACAAAAACACACACATCTAGGTCATCCAGGAGAAATACCCAGAGACCCGGGCCAAACAAACCTACCCTATTTGTAAGGATCATCTATTCTACTATGGATAAAATAAAATTTATAATAAAAATAAAAATAAAAATAGGAAAAGTGGGGATCGGACCTGAGCATAAATAAATAGATAGATAAATAGATAGATAGATAGATAGATAGATAGATAGATAGATAGATAGATAGACTGGATAAAATAATACAAAACCACATTCTCTGTGGACAAAACGGTCTTTAAGGTGGGTGACCTGTTTTTATTCTGTCCTTTATCTATCTTTCTCTGGCTTGTATCCATTTGGCCCCATTCAGCCTATTGTTTTAAGACGTTTATCCCCATCAAGGTGTCAATTTTTTACTGGTGAGCGGTAGCGAGCCAGCATATTTTTTACTTTTTGTTCGACAGCAGGCTAAATTTGTACATTTTTCGATAGAAAAATTTCTCCGGCGAAGCCGGACTTCTTCATATAATGCTGGCTCGCTATCGCTAGCCAGGAAGAAATCGACACCTAGATGGGGATAAACGTCTTAAAATAGTAGGCTGAATGGGGCCAAATGGATACAAGCCAGAGAAAGAGAGAAAAGGACAGAAATAACAAAAAGCAGGTCACCCCCCTTAAACTTGTACAGTATGTATGTATTTTTCCAGGATATCCAGCCATTTTCCCATAACTGTGACTTGTATTGACTAATATCGTTCTTAACACCAATAACTCCAATGAAATTAATGAAAGCATATATGATTCTCCAGGGATTCAAACCCAGGACACCACATACAGAACTTACACACTTTAAACCATTATACCACCAAGACAGTTAAAGATTGAGTACATCTATCTATTGCCTGACGCCGTGATCCCCGAAGGGGTGGCCACGAACGAACCGCCCCCATGCACCTCTGTCCCCAGTCATTCGACGCCCCTCCCCCAACCAGCACCGCCTTCGTTCATATACTTCCTCACTCCATCCTTCCACCTCTCTTTCGGTCTACCTCTCCCTCTCTGTCCCTCCACCCTCTTGAGTACATGACTATGATTAATATCCATTTATCAATCTAATCATTATTTCAACTAAAATGTCCAAAATGATCTCTCTCTCCAAACTTAGTCCATTTTCCTGGATGGTACAGTCGACCAAATAAGTGATGTCGCGGCACCAAGTATACAGTATTTCGATCAGTAATTGGTATCAGCGATATCTAAACATTAATTCATCGTTTCGAGTGAGATATACAAACATGATCCAATCTGTACACACCATATTCAACATCTGACGGACATTAACACTCCACGAGCGGCTAGGTCGGTAACTTCTACTACCTGGCAAGCGGGTGGTTTTACCCTAAACGACCTTGTTTCCGTGCTCTTTTTCATGCATAAACAAGAGCCAGAGCGTAATACAAGTATGTATCCCTGAAAGGGCGATAATTGAGCTTTCCAATGACACCAGAACCATCCTTCTACGACCACGCGTTCTCTTGCAACGATCGTGCAAGACTAGTGCAAAATCCCTAAAATACGGTAATATCCTTACATAATTCCCTGTTAAGTGAGGCAGTGAGTGTGGATGTGTGTGGGAGGAACGTCAGTAGTCGCGCGGGGCCCGTGCCGAGCGGTCATGAGCCGACCTACGCTCCTCCCGTCGCTCGTCTCTCTCTCAGAGCCATTATTGCTCAAAAATTGCACACAGACTTAAGTCGGGCCCCGCCACTTAGTCCTTGGTTCTCTAGGCCTACTTAAGTCGGGTCCCGCTAAACAAGGGTTAATACAGCACATAGAGAGCAAAATGTAATGACAGCGACTACACGACTTATTTGGCCAACTGCACAATAAACGTTGAACATACCAGATTATATTGTGAAAGAATTATAGAGATTCGATATTCATTATTATATTCATACATATAATCCCAAACAATAATATAAAGATAATATCCACAAAATAATCAAGTCTGTATTATAAAAAAGATTTTTTTTAGGGGGAGATGGTTGTTTTTTTGGTTGATTCTTTCATATACAGTACAATATTTTCTTAAGTTTCCTCCCTAGACCTACATCAAACTTATAAAAACATCCATTAGATCCCTCTTCTAGATTAATTTGTACATTTTTCGGGAGAAAAATGTCGCGGCCAAAAGCCGATTCTTCCAAAATTACAGGCTTACTATCGTTCGCCAGGCAAAAAGTCGACACCTAAATAGCACGAAAGGTCTTAATATTGACAAGGAAATGGGGCGAAAGGTCTTAAAATCTGAAAACTGGGGCAAACATCTTAAAATCTGAAAACTAATGGGGCTAAACATGAGGAGGGAGGGGGACCAGAAAAAGACTCATCTCCCCTTAAGTGAGGATACCTGCAAAATGCCTTGACATAATCAAATAAACTGTATATCTTTTAGCCTTAACTTAGAGTGTTTTATGGAGTGCTAGGTGGCCCTGACTCATGCGCTCCAGCTTCTCAAAGTGCTTACGAGCGTTGCGGATGTTGATGAGGGTGGCGGCTGAGGCTGTGGGAGGGAAACGGATAAAAATACATAAATTAGTCGTTCAAAAATTAGTAATTAAAATGTAAAACTTGCAAAATAAACAAACCAAAACTAAGATGAGACAATCTATATGCAAATTAACTTATCAAAATCGCTATGTGGAAACAACGCTTTAGCAAAATAAAAATAAAATTGAAATAAAAGAACAGGTAGAAATCCACTTTAATTGAGCACTGTCTTTTTTTTCTTTTCTATGTGGATGAGGGAGACAAAAGGCAAAAATGCATGTGATGAGTGCCTCTACCAGAGTTGAAAGAGTGACAGGGCCAAACTCAAGGAAAGTTCGAGCCCAAAATATCCATTAATGTCTGCAGTAAAGACATCACCTGGCAAGCTATTCCACAATAAAGGGTCCGAATTTACCAACTACGAAAAACTATGATACAAAGAAATGTGATCAGAAATGGGAGTAGATGCGAAGGAATTTATACCTTCAGGACAATGCCGTCTTTTTGTCTTTTATTCTGGCCAAAATTATACTATTTAAGGCAGTTTAAGAAGGACCTATGTTATTCAGAGGGTTAATTGAGATCGTATTTACCCCTTTGAGTAATAGAGATAAAGTATAAGCTAAAGAAATTGTCTAATGGTAACCGGAATATGATGAAAAGTACGTCTAGGTGCCGAAGGAATTATTACCTTAGGGGCTAATTAACTTGTATCTCCTCCCACTTGCGGTCACTTTTACCTGTACGTTGGTTAGTATATCCAGCCCCTCATGTGTAGGAAATATATAATCTTTGATACTGTGACATATTACACCCAGAAACATAGGGTGAGGGCTGGTCCTATACAGAGTGAGGTTTGGCGAGATCGCTCGCTTGGTTGGCACTGCAAGGTGGCTGCGGACGGTGGGGGAATTGGCCCGGGGGTGCAAGCCCATGAGCTGATGATCCCCTCCCCAGCTGCCCTCTCAGAGACAGATCTCATCTCACCCTGGCCCCTTCAGGGGCCCAAGCATCTGGCGCGGCTTCGGTCAACTGGACTCGGGACTGCTCGGCTATACAGTCTGGGAAACTTCAACAGCAACACCACCAAGAAACAGCAATAGTGAATTGATGCTGCCACTCAGAGCTAGGGAACAGGTGTGGTAATTTACAGCCCATTTGCACTAGCCCTTTGTGAGTTATAGAAGTTAGGGTTTCTGATTTCAGAGGAATAGCTATTTAGAACAGGGTATAGCGGTGGACTTACGTATGGAAGCGTCGGACATGATGACCATACAGTAGGTGTTGGAGGTGAAGGTGTCAATAAAGGCAGCAAAGTTGGCATTACGGACCTCCATACTCTGGAAGTGGGCCGCTAGCTTGCTGTAAGAAGAAAACAAAAATTATATTTTATAATTCCATATATCATTATTTTGACTAGAAAGACTGTCACTGGAGTAATAAATTTTAAGTTAATTAAAATTAATATGTGCTTGGGAGGCAGATTGGCTTGCTCATTTGGTGGTGTACACCCTATGTGGTGGATTGTGTTCTCATATTTATAAATTATTATTTTACTTAAGCGTTGTTTCCACATAGCAATTTTGATTAGTTGTTTTGTCTTTTTACTGCGTTCGTATAAGTTTTGGTTTGTTTATTTTGCAAGTTTTACATTATAATATATGTTAAAGCAGGATACTGTTGTATTACAGTCCAACTGCTGAAAGCTATCACTATGCAATGGAAAAGGAAAATAATCTGTTGTACAATATATCTTACAGTAGATCCTCTGGAAAAAGGCAAACTAGGCCTGTGTATCCAGCTCAGTACCAGTACTTGCACTACTGCGGATGTTCACGGTGTTGGCGGCGGCGGCAGCAGACACAACATTTTTACTATTCTGTATTTTTGCTTTGTAATCAAACTTCAAATTTTGTCTTCCCCATGCTTTATCAAGATTACTTTCAAACTTCTTTACTGATTCAGAATCGACTACATATGTGGAGGTATTTATTATAATGTAAAACTTACAAAATAAACAAACCAAAACTTATACGAACACAGTAAAAAGACAAAACAACTAATCAAAATCGCTATGTGGAAACAACGCTTAAGTAAAATAATAATTTATAAATATGAGAACACAATCCACCACATAGGGTGTACATTACTACACGAGCAAGTTAATCTGTTTCCCAAGTAAACTAATCGCACACATAACAACGCACTATCGTCATGTTCAAGGAATTAGTCAATTTGGGAAGTCAGGGATGTTCTGGTAAGTTTTACTAAATTCTGTGTGAATAAAGAAACTAGAATCCAACTGCTGAAAATCAAGCCTGTCTCAGCCATCAATAATGCAATGGTAAAGGACATTAACCCTCGGAATCCGGGAGGCCTCATATGAAGCAAAATGGTCGGCTAATAATCGCCACTATAATCATCAGAACTCGGCAACCACGCGTTGTAGCGACGTCATCTCTACGGCATTCTACAGACAACAAAAAAGTTCTACAATTTGCAAAAATATTGACTGCTCTAGGTGGCCTCAATCAGTAGCTACTGAATTATGAAGTTGATTTTACCAAAATTCATATGAGGCCCCCCGGATCCCATGGGTTAATTCATTGTATAATTTTTTTTTTTTTTTTTTTTTAAGAGACAATGAACGGAGGAAGGAAAAACACAGATAAAACAAAAAGGTCCATGTGCCTAAAGGCATCCTCCATTCATAAAATGTTTGTAACAACTGGATTTAAACATTTGTTGATTGTAAGTTTGTGGAAAGCAATTCGAGGGAAGTGAATTCCAAAGAGTAGTAGCTCTGGGGATAAATGAATTCTGATAAGCAGAAGTTCTGCATTGTGGAGGAGAAAGTGTAAATTCATGGGCGCTCTCAGCTGCCCTAGTTCTACGGGGAAAGATGTGGAGAGGCGGCACAATTGAAGCAAGTTCCTCGGAACAATTGCTGTGAAAATATCTGTAGAATAATGCAAGGGATGCAACGTTTCTTCGTATGGCTAATGTAGGAAGGTCCTGTGTGATTGCAGGGTTATTGATTAATCTAATAGCTTTATTTTGAATTTTGTCCAACTGCCTCAATGCAACCACTCCACTTCCACCCCACAGAGGTGAACAGTAATCCATCTGAGAGCGCACATGACTTTTATATATTACGGCCAACTGCTCGTCAGTGAAGAATTCTCGAACTCTGTACAGGAGTCCCAGTTTTTTAGAGGCATTCTTAGCAATGCTTCTAACATAATGTGTCCAGCTCAAGTTAGTAGTTAATGTTACACCGAGAATGTCAATACTAGGGGAAGTGGGAATATTTACATCATTAAAAAATATATGGGAGTCAGTGAGATTCTGTCGGTTAGAAAATTGAATGTACTTGGTTTTCTGTGCATTAAAGGAAACTAGATTCTCTTGTCCCCATTCATTAATTCTAGAAAGGTCCTGGTTCAGAGAAATTGCAGTGTTTATTTTTGAATTTATAAGATCGGGTTGGGTGAAAGAATTGGTAAATGTGAAGGAACTGTGGAGTGTTGAGTCATCTGCGTAGGAATGTATTGGATTATGAGTGGTAGATTATTATGTTCCTTCCAACAACCAACTATACTCCTAAAATCGATTAATGAAATTTACAAACACATGTGGCAGTCCGTGGATTCGAATCCAGGATGCTCACACCGAAAATCAACACCTTATGCATCGCACCACGTAGACAGTTAAAGAATGGTGGACACTGCCTACGATTTATTATGCAACTTCGAATCCTGCATATCAATCTAAGCATGTACACACATCCCAACTGCAACTCACGTAGGCTATGCATATGTGAATGGAAAGAGCAATTAATGGGGCCTTAACCACTAGGGAAGTCCTCTCGATAAATTACCCCTGAACCAATATCAATTATTATGTTCCTTCCAACAACCAACTATACTCCTAAAATCGATTAATGAAATTTACAAACACATGTGGCAGTCCGTGGATTCGAATCCAGGATGCTCACACCGAAAATCAACACCTTATGCATCGCACCACGTAGACAGATATGAGATCATTGATATGAATGAGGAACAGAGTTGGGGCCAAAACTGATCCCTGGGGAACACCAGCATTTATTGAGTGAAATTGAGAATAAAGGCCATCTACCATTACACGTATTTTTCTGTTATGAAGATAAGAAGAAATTAGTGGAACTAATGATGCAAGGCCGTAGTGTGACATCTTCGACAATAAGGATTGATGCCAGACTCTATCAAATGCCTTTGATATATCCAGTGCTATTGTATGTGTTTCACCATGTTGGTCTGTAGCTTGGTTGATTTGATGCGTAAGAAGGCAAAGAATGTCTGCAGTTGATCGACATCGTCTAAAACCATATTGCCTATCACTGATTAATTTATTATTCTCCAGATGCTTAATTATGTGATTATTTAATATAATTTCAAAAACTTTGCCAAGAGTGGAAGTTATAGCTATTGGTCTGTAGTTTGATGGATCTGAAGAGGCACCTTTTTTAGGAACTGGATGGATGTTTGCTTCTTTCCAGGGTACTGGGAAGCATGAGGTATGAGTACACAGACGGAAAAATTTTGCCAATACAGGAGCGAGCACCAAGGAGCAATTCTTAAGTACTATTGGAGGAATTTCATCTGGACCAGGAGCCTTATCTACGGAGAGATTCTGCAAAATAGTTTTGACATGTCTGGTGTGGATCTTAAGTGAGGGAATTTCAGGTGAATTAAAATTAAGTACAGGGACATCTTGATTTATTTCATCTAAGGTTGAGTTGGTGGAGAAAATATCTGCAAGAAGGTTAGCTTTACCTCGTGGGTCACTTACAAGATTGCCAGTCGGAGATTTTAATGGTGGAATGGATGAAGCAGTAGTGAAGTTGGATTTGAATGAGTTAAGAGTAGACCAAAATATTTTGTTATCATTTGGATTATTTAGAAGTTTATTTGCCTGCTTATGGAGAAAGTTTGATTTAGTTAGGTTTAATACAGTTTTGGCATGATTTCTGATGTTTCTAAAGTAATTAAAGGCTTCATGTGTTTTTGATCTTGTGTATGCATTGTAGGCTATTGCTTTTTGTTCAGTTACTCTAGCACAATTATGGTCAAACCATTTAGGTGAATTAGATCTTTTACTGTACTTTTGATGAGGAATAAAAGTTTCCATTCCAATTTTTACAAAATCTTGTATGTGGCTCAAGGTGGAGTGTGCATCATTAGAAAAGAAAGAGGTCCAGGGAATATCAATAAAGAAACCTTGAAGACCCTCCCAGTCTGCCCTATCGTAATGCCATTTAGTCACCAAAACAGGTTCAGAGTGGGAAGGTGTGGTAGGTGATAGACAGGTGGCCTGTATCAGACAGTGATCAGAAGATCCAAGTGGGGACCTCACTGTAACATCATAATTTTCTGAATTGGTTGTTAAAAATAAGTCCAGTAGGTGGGAATTATGATTAGGATTATCTGGTACACGGGTGGGTTGGTTGACTAGTTGAATGAGATTAAATGAGTCTGCAAATAGCTCACATTCAAGACCAGCATCATCAGTCCTGGCTGAATGAGTGAGCCATTCAACATTATGGACATTAAAATCACCCAACACAGTGATTTCAGAAGAAGCATTTAAGTTGAGGACACTGAGTTGTGAGGACAGAGAATCAAAAAGACTTTGCTCTGGAGGAGTATTTGTGGGAACGGTAGATGCAACATATGTATTTAAATTTACCAGCAGAAATTAATTTGTATATAGAATAATCAAAATAGGGACAATTGAAACTAGTAACCTCCTCCAGGGCAATTTCAGATTTTGAGAAGCAACATACACCACCTTTAGGTCTGAAATTTTGGGGCAGTTGATAACCTGGAAAATTAAATCTAGATGTGTCAGATGTGGATGTTACTTGAGTCTCTGTCAAAAAAAGGAGAGTAGGGGATTCTGCTTGAAGAAATTGGTGTACAGAATTGATGTTAGAGTGAAGTCCCCTTATATTACTAAAGAAATAGCTGTACTGACAAGCAGCTTTGGGACGTTGCAATGCTCTTGACACAGTCGCATGATGACGACCGGGAGGGCCTGTGTCAATAACCCAACCCTGCCGGGGGTGGATATCCGAGGGACCACCAGGTTTGCTCTTAACAATTGTACTGCCATATTTATAAGGTAAGTGTATGGTGTTACATGTATGATATGTAGTGGGAAGAGTAGTATTTTATGGATAGAGGATAGCGATGTAGGGCAATGTCGTGAAGTTGGATGTGTATGTTATATAAAGAGGGTTTTCCTGATACCCCTGATGTGTGAGGCAGAAAGATATGTATCCAGCTACCAAGGCCTGGGAGAGAAAATGGAATTCAGGCTATTCCCTGAGTCTCCCGAAACCTTGGCGGTAGTACTTCCCTGGGCGGGGCTGCCTACCCCTACTACCTACCTAGTGGAAAACAAGGGCAGTAGAGCAGAGCGAGAGAGAGAGAGAGAGAGAGACAGAGAGAGGGAGAGGATAGATACATACATACATACATACAGAGAGAGAGAAGGGGAGAGATACATGCATACATACAGAGAGAGAGAGAGAGAGAGAGAGAGAGAGTGAATAAAAGCGTACCTGGTCTAATTGGAAAAGGCTGCCAACAAAAATAAAGAGTTAAAAATGCCTGATATCAGGGGGGAAATAAAGGGAGGGTGGGGGGGAGGCAACCCTAATTGGAAAGATATATACGTACTCTTAAGCCGGTATCACACGAGACCTTTTATAGTCAACATTCGATGATCAACATTTTTCTGGTAACATTTCTGGTATATTTTACACTGGTATCAGAAACTAGACAGGTGGTAGATGAACTTAGGTGACAGAAATATGTTAAATGATGACCTCATAAGCTGCCAGACCAGTGTTGAGGATAAATGTTGAGGGAAATAGCGCTCGTGTGATAACGGCTTTATTATTAACCCTTTGAAGATTATGACGCAATTTTACAGTATATTCTGGCTATCATTAGGAAGAGTTTTTACAGCTTATGGAGGCTCTGTGGGAATTAAAAGGGTAAAGCGTATCTCAATTAACCCTCTGACTTCCATATACCCATCCTAATCGGAATAAAATCGTCTAATTATGGCCAGAAAGTAGAAAATAAATGCGTAATCGGATCTCGAAAGGGTTAATGCTGGGACAGTTTAGCAAGAGTGACGATTATTCTTTATTTTCTGGCTACCATTAGAGAGAGAGAGAGAGAGAGAGAGAGAGAGAGAGAGAGAGAGAGAGAGACCAATTGCCAGCACCCCATAGTTACCCCAGATTTGGGAGTGAATTGTGTTTTCCATTAAAAGATATAACGCGTGGTGATCTAATTCCTACCTTCCTCG
>CM064504.1:72748976-72771476 GCA_032716605.1 Paralithodes platypus | reverse complement strand
CGAATATATATGTAAACCCATTGAATACCAGGGACGTCCTTTTCATCATATTCTGACAACTATTAGACGATTGTATTTAGCTTAGGAAGGACCTCTAGCAATAATAAGGCTTCAAACTATCTCAACCAACCCTTTTAACTACCACATATCCTTCCTAAGCTGCGTAATATCGTCTAAATATAGTTAAAATAGGACTTCAGAGGCTATCAACCCTATTGGATTAATAATCCAATAGGGTTGATAGCCAGCACACTGCAAGTCAAGAATAACGTCAGGACTGGAGCCTCTCTGCGAAAACTCCAGTCCCTTGTCGTCTAAATATAGCTAGAGTAATATATAACAAACGTCACTGGTACTGAAAGGGTTAAATATAGTATAGCTTATATAATGCAAGTGACAAAACACATTAGGGATTATGGAGATTGGAGATGATTAAGGGGAGGTATTTAGTTTGTTCCCTACGTTTTCATCAAGCTTAAAATTACACCCTCTAGACCCCCTTTCAAGATAAATTTGTACATTTTTCGGTAGAAAAATTTCCCGGCCGCTCTTAAATTACAGGCTCGCTATTGCTCGCCAGGAAAAAATCGACACCTTAATGGCACGAAAGGTCTTAAAATTGACAGAAATGGGGCACAATGTCTTAAAATGTCAAAACTACTAGGGCGAACGTCTGAAAAGCTCAAAAGCAATGGGGCTAAACAATGAGGGAGAAACGGGTCCAGACAAAAAATCCTTCAAGTGGAAATCTCCCCTTAAGTTTTCATTGTATATCTATCGTTATCTTATGGTTATACCGGTATGTGAAATATATCTATCTTTATCTTATGGTTATACCGGTATGTGAAATATATCTATCGTTATCTAATGGTTATACCGGTATGTGAAATATATCTATCGTTATCTTATAGTTATACCGGTATGTGAAATATATCTATCGTTATCTTATAGTTATACCGGTATGTGAAATATATCTATCGTTATCTTATAGTTATACCGGTATGTGAAATATATCTATCGTTATCTAATGGTTATACCGGTATGTGAAATATATCTATCGTTCAATTTGGCCCTGCATTTGTATAATATGACTGACCTATAATTAGTTGTTGTTGTTGTTGTTGTTGTTCCCCAAGCTGCCTGGCCGAACAGCCCCAAGGCCCCGAGCAATTCCAAGGCCATAACCGAGCGCCCCCACAGAACCCTCCCCGCCGACCACAATAAAGCCTGGGTGACCGAAGCCACTCCATGGCGGGGAGCTGAGGAGGGTGCGGAAACGCCCGGGAAACCAAAGCCCCACCCTGGGCCCTGTGCCCCTCAGCAATTATGAAGAGAAAGCTGAGGGGCAAGGGAAAAATGTGACGCTTTGGCTTCCAATCTTGGTAGATTGGGAGGTCAATCCACTGAAGAGACGCCGTCACTTGAGATCTAGAAAATATATAAGTTAAAGGAACAGTCAGAGTAAGCTATGGGTATGGCAGAGATTGCTCAGCTCTCACTCTGATAGACCAGCCCATCACCACACCTATAATTAGTAGGTATTAATAGTTTGGTAGTATTTATATTATTTGTATATTTAATTCACTAATTTGCCTAACTAATAATATATAATCTGTGTTGATGTTGGTTGAGATGAAGGCCTTGATCGTTGTAAATATGTTTTTATTACCAGAATTTGATTTATTAGCCAGGCCATTCATATACAAATCTATATCAATTCCACACCCCATCGCCTCTCTCTCTCTCTCTCTCTCTCTCGCTCTCGCTCTCTCTCTCTCTCTCTCTCTCTCACTCTCTCTCTCTCTCTCTCGCTCTCTCTCTCTCTCTCTCTCTCTCTCTCTCTCTCTCTCCATTGATTTTCCTAATACTGAACTACAACTTACCCCTTTAACAACAAATCCATTCCATCTCCCCAATTTGCTCCGCCATCAGACATGCCACCAGTAACTTGATCGGTTTGGTTCGTTGGCTCGTTCTCGGCTCGGCTCTCAGATTGCTTTTCCATTCCCGTTTCATGAATTCCCTGAACCAACACTCTCTTCTTCCTTTTTCTTTTGTTCTTCTCTTTTGTCATTCACCCCATTAGTTTGTCTATTTTTAGACGTTTTGTCCCATTTCTGTGTCTATAGTAAGACCTTCCATACCATTTATAAGTGTCGATTTATTATCCTGGGGAGTGATAACCAGCCTACAATTTAGAAGGAACCCCGGCTGAAAAATGCAGACAATTATCACAAAGGGGGTTCTTGGGGGTATTTACTTTAAGCTTGGTGGAGGTCTAAGGGGACGAAGTTAGTGCAAAAACAATATATATATATTTTCTCCTACTCAACGAGGCAGAAAAAGGGGCTAGAGAAAGCGAAATATTGCCTCTGTTTGGGCTCTGTCTCGTGTCGTCCACCCCCAGCAATGGGGTATGTGACTGAGTGTGTATATATATATATAATTTTTTTTTCCTTTGAGTGAGGTAAATTCTGCCCTTAAACATAACCCATCTAAAACATCCATTTTCTTCCCCATCAAGCTTGTCAATACTAATAGTAATCGTTCTCTACTCGGCTCTCAGATTGCTTTTCCATTCCTGTTTCATGAATTCCCCGAACCAAATATATCTTTTTTTG
Organism: Paralithodes platypus; assembly: GCA_032716605.1. Classification (NCBI taxonomy): domain Eukaryota; kingdom Metazoa; phylum Arthropoda; class Malacostraca; order Decapoda; family Lithodidae; genus Paralithodes; species Paralithodes platypus. Next base: position 72,768,855 of record CM064504.1, on the reverse strand, counting down.
GAATTCGCTTCTTCCGCACCAGATCTTCCAAACTTGCAGGTGTAATGTATTGAGGAATTTGAGCTTCGTAATACTCATCATATTGCTTTCAGTATTGATTTGTGTTCTATAGTATGTTATTACCTATTGTTATTTCAGGAGTATACGGTACATTGCTTCTCATTAGCATCATGTCGACGTTTTGTTTTTGTTTTTAGCCTACAGTAAAACAGTGATCGTTCTTGCCTGCCTAGTGTTAAGGGGGGGGGGGGGTCACCGGTTTTTTTTTCTCTCTCCTTTTCTCTCTTTCCCTAGCTTGTATCCATTTTGCCCAATTGAGCCAACTGTTTTAAGACGTTTATCCCCATCCAGGTGTCGATTTCTTCCTGGCGAGCGATAGCAAGCCAGCATTTTATGGAGAAATCCGGCTTCGCCGGAGACATTTTCATATCGAAAAATTTACAAATTTAGCTTGCTGTGAAAACAAAAATATGTATATGCTGGCTCGCTACCGCTCGCCAGGAAAATATTGACACCTGGATGGGGGTAAACGTCTTAAAACAGTAGGCTTAATGGTGCCGAATGGATACAAACCAAAGAGAGAGGGAGAGAAAGAGACAACAAAAAAAGTGATCGTTCTACCCTGGTTTGTTTCTGTTACAAAATCAACATTGATATCTAGTAAGTAATCCTGACCTACTGTAGTCTGGGCCACACGCTCAACTCAATTATGGCCTGCAGATGCCTAATAAATAATCTTGCAAATCATGACCCTTAACCTCGTAACTCAAATGTACAATCTACTGTTTGTATTTTTATAATTGTCTTTTAGATTCGCTGACAACCACTACCTTAATAAAATTCACAAGTAAATATCAGCTTATGAAAATATTAACTATGTAAGACGATCATAATACATGTACTGTACAGTACATACAAACGATCCACTCGCTCGTTATGACTAGGGCTGTTGTTGTTGTTGCTGTTCCCCAGGCTGTCTGACCGAACAGCCCCGAGCAAGGCCAAGGCCATAACCGAGCACCCCCACAGAACCCTCCCTGCCTACCACAAAACAGACTGGGTGACCGAAGCCGCTCACAGGCGAGGAGCTGAAGAGGGCGCGGAAACGCCCGGGACACTGAAGCCCAACCCAAGGCCCTGTACTCCTCAGCAATTATGAAGGGAAAGCTGAGGGGCAAAGGAGAAATATGACGCTGTGGCTCCCAGTCTGCCAAACCTCGAGAGTTGGTAGTAGGGAGGTCAATCCACGAAAGAGACGCCGTCACTTGAGATCTAGAAAAATATATAAGTAAAAGGAACAGTTAAGAGTAAGCTATGGGTATGGCAGACAACGCTTAACTCTCACTCTGATAGACCAGCCCATCACCACATGACTAGAACCCAATCCTCTCAGCATTAGCTAGGAAAGGCCCTAGAAAGCCGCCTTTGGCGGGGGGAAAGCTCCCCTATTTCAACCCCGAACCCGCCTTGACTAGGGCTGTAATCCTCACTATATAAGATGATCATAAAACTGTATATATACAAACGATCCCCCCCCCCCCCGCTCGTTATAACACGCACTGTAAACATCGCTATATTAAGACGATCATAATATATAACGATCCACCCGCTCGTTAACACAAGCATCATAAACATCGCTATAAAACACTCTAACTAACACACCAGTACTATCAAAGGGGCTCCGTGCTGCGTGGATCAGATAACAACACTTCGGCCCACAGGATCAGATAACAACACAGGATATGTAAGTTACTATTAGGGGAGGTTTCTAGGTGTGTTGCTTAGACCTCCATCAAGCTTAAAATTACATCCCCTAGACCCCCTTTCAAGATAAATATGTACATTTTTCGGTAGAAAATTTTCCGGCCGAAGGCCGATTCCTCTTAAGTTACAGGCTCGCTATCGCTCGCCAGGAAAAAATCGACACCTAAATGGCACGAAAGGTCTTAAAATTGACAAATGGGGCGAAAGTTATTAAAATCGTCAAACTAATAGGGCAAACGTCTTAAAATCTCAAAAGCAATGGGGCTAATCAACATGAGGGAGAAGGAAGGTCGAGAAAAAAATCCCTCAAGAGGAAACCTCCCCTTAAACAGTAAGTACAGAGAAAGCAACTCACACCATAACAACTCGTTGATAAGCATAATACATTTGAATTAAGAGGCGGGGGTGGGAGTATTTATTGGCTTACCAATGTAGATTAGTATTATATTTTGATGTGTCCTCGCTAGACCATTAAACTTAAAATATATATATATACACCCACTAGACCCCCCCCCCCCTCAAGATAAATTTGTAAATTTTTTGGTAGAAAAATGTCCAGGCCGAAGGACGATTCCTCTTAAAATTGCAGGCTCGCTATCGCTCGCCAGGAAAATATCGACACGTAAGTGGCACGAAAGGTTTTTAATTCATAACGAAATGGGTGAAGAAGTGTTACAATCGCCAACCAAATGGGCCTAACGTCTTAAAATCTGAAAACCAATGGGTCTAAACTTGAGGGAGAAGGGGGTCTATAAACACCAACCATCCCCCCGGTTAAGGGGAGATATTTACTTTGTTCCCTAGACCTCCATCAAGCTTAAAATTATACCCCCTTGAGTCCCTTTCAAGATAAATTTGTACATTTTTCGGTAGAAAAATGTCCTGGCCGAAGGCCGGTTCCTCTTAAATTACAGGCTCGCTATCGCTCGCCAGGATAAAATCGACACCTGAATGGCACGAAAGGTCTTAATATGGGGTGAAAGTTCTTAAAATCGCTAAACTAATGGGGCGAACGTTTTATAATATCAAAAGCAATGGGGCTAAACATGAGGGAGAAAGGGGTCAAGAAAAAAATCCCTCAAGTGGAGATCTCCCCTTAAGTAGAGATGAAGCCCTTCAGAACGTAACAACTCCGCGATAAGCATAATAAATTTGAATTAAGTAGATCCAAGAAGGAGATTCTGGGTTCCTTCGCTCTCAGTCGTTTCGCACAGGCATAACCCAATTCACCACTTGCGAGTTTCAGGCTATAAGGAAGTTGGAGCCGTAGACATCGATATTTAGTAGCATTACCAGCTATAATACTATGTAGTACTCTTGTAAATACGTCATTCCCATTTCAACATACATTTTATCCAAAAAATAAAATCATTGTTAAATCATTTCTGCTTCATAGCGATGCTTAAGGTGCGAAGGGGGTCATGGGGTGCTTTTAAAAGCTCAATTGAGGTTTATAAAGCAAATTTAAACAAAAATAATAGTAATAATATACAATGTATATATATATACATACCGGTATATATATATATACCGGTATATATATATACTATATATATATACAGTATATATATATATATATATATATATATATATATAGATATATAACGGTATATATATATGCTATATATAATATATATACAGTATATATATTTATATATATATATATATATATATATATATATATGTATTAATATATATATATATATGATTAATAAATATACAAATTATATCCCTCTCCCCCTCCCCCCCTCCCCATATTAACCAAATCTTAACCTATCTAAACCAAATTGACATCATATTATGGAGGGAGTAAATCGACTGTGATCGATTAGACGTCTCGGCGAAACGACCTCCAATCGAAGAGCTATATTTGTAACTCGCACCATGAACTTGGTACGCGGGACTTTTTTTATTTTCTACTTTTTTATACGTTTGGTTGGTATCATGTGAACACGGTTGATCAGTAAATTATGATGGAGGGAGAGAGAGAGAGAGAGAGAGAGAGAGAGAGAGAGAGAGAGAGAGAGAGTGCATATTCAAATGAGTTTATTTCCACAGTGTGTAGTTATTGTTACAATATCATACATATTATTATAAAGTACAAATTACATGTATTTAGCACATCATATACAATGTCAAATAGTTGCCAGAATGTGATGAAAAGGACGTCACTGACACAGAACGGGTTAAGGGGAGGTTTTTAGTTTGGTCTCTAGATATCCATCAAGCTTAATATTACACCCCCTTGAGCCCCTTTCAAGATAAATTTGTACATTTTTCGGTAGAAAAATTTCCCGGCTGAAAGCCGGTTCCTCTTAAATTACAGGCTCGCTATCGCTCGCCAGGATAAAATCGACACCTAAATTGCACGAAAGGTCTTAAAATTGACAGAAATGGGTTGAAAGTTCTTAAACTCATCAACATAATGGGGCGAACGTTTTAAAATTAGAAAAGCAATGGGGCTAAACATGTTGGAGAAAGGAGTCCAGAAAAAACTCCCTCAAGTGGACATCTCCCCTTAACCCCTTCTGTACCGACGACGTCTTTTTCATTTAAGTTCAGCAATATGTAGAGGATGTTGTGCAGTTCAGCAATATGTAGAGGATGTTGTGCAGTTTAGCAATATGTAGAGGATGTTGTGCAGTTCAGCAATATGTAGTGGATGTTGTGCAGTTCAGCAATATGTAGAGGATGTTGTGCAGTTCAGCAATATGTAGAGGATGTTGTGCAGTTCAGCAATATGTAGAGGATGTTGTGCAGTTCAGCAATATGTAGAGGATGTTGTGCAGTTTAGCAATATGTAGAGGATGTTGTGCAGTTCAGCAATATGTAGAGGATGTTGTGCAGTTCAGCAATATGTAGAGGATGTTGTGCAGTTCAGCATATGTAGAGGATGTTGTGCAGTTATAGAGGATGTTGTGCAGTTCATCAATATGTAGAGGATGTTGTGCAGTTCAGCAATATGTAGAGGATGTTGTGCAGTTCAGCAATATGTAGAGGATGTTGTGCAGTTCAGCAATATGTAGAGGATGTTGTGCAGTTCAGCAATATGTAGAGAATGTTTTGCAGTTCAGCAATATGTAGAGGATGTTGTGTAGTTCATCAATATGTAGAGGATGTTGTGCAGTTCAGCAATATGTAGAGGATGTTGTGCAGTTCAGTAATATGTAGAGGATGTTGTGCAGTTCATCAATATGTAGAGGATGTTGTGCAGTTCATCAATATGTAGAGGATGTTGTGCAGTTCAGCAAATAGAGGATGTTGTGCAGTTCAGCAATATGTAGAGGATGTTGTGCAGTTCAGCAATATGTAGAGGATGTTGTGCAGTTCAGCAATATGTAGCGGATGTTGTGCAGTTCAGCAATATGTAGAGGATGTTGTGCAGTTCAGCAATATGTAGAGGATGTTTTTCAGCAATATGTAGAGGATGTTGTGCAGTTCAGCAATATGTAGAGGATGTTGTGCAGTTCATCAATATGTAGAGGATGTTGTGCAGTTCAGCAATATGTAGAGGATGTTGTGCAGTTCAGCAATATGTAGAGGATGTTGTGCAGTTCAGCAATATGTAGAGGATGTTGTGCAGTCAGCAATAGTAGCGGATGTTGTGCAGTTCAGCAATATGTAGAGGATGTTGTGCAGTTCCGCAATATGTAGAGGATGTTGTGTCAGCAATGTAGAGGATGTTGTGCAGTTTAGCAATATGTAGAGGATGTTGTGCAGTTCAGCAATATGTAGAGGATGTTGTGCAGTTCAGCAATATGTAGCGGATGTTGTGCAGTTCAGCAATATGTAGAGGATGTTGTGCAGTTCAGCAATATGTAGAGGATGTTGTGCAGTTCAGCAATATGTAGAGGATGTGCAGTTCAGCAATATGTAGAGGATGTTGTGCAGTTCAGCAATATGTAGAGGATGTTGTGCAGTTTAAAAAAAGTTCTGTGGTAGTATAAGGTTAAGGGGAGATCTCCACTTGAGGGATTGTTTTCTTGACCCCTTTCTCCCTCATGTTTAGCCCCATTGCTTTTGATATTATAAAACGTTTGCCCCATTAGTTTAGCGATTTTAAGAACTTTCACCCCATATTAACACCTTTCGTGCAATTCAGGTGTCTATTTTATCCTGGCGAGCGATAGCGAGCCTGTAATTTAAGAGGAACCGGCCTTCGGCCGGGAAATTTTTCTACCGAAAAATGTACAAATTTATCTTGAAAGGGACTCAAGGGGGTGTAATTTTAAGCTTGATGGAGGTCTAGGGAACAAACTAAATACTTCCCCTTAAGTGAGATAGTTCGAAATCTGTCAAATGCTGCAGGTACTTTTTAAACTGAATATAATCGTGTAATACTAGCCAGAATAGAGTTAAAAGGACGGCGCTGGTACAGAACGGGTTAAAGGGGGATGGGCCACTTTCTCCCTCATGTTTAGCCCCATTAGTTTGCAGATGTTAAGATGTTTGCTGATAGACTATTACCCATTTCATTGTTTAACGGAAACGGTACCGGCCTTCACGCCCGGGCGGGGGATTGAACTCCGGTATTGCAATAATGCACAGTCCGTCAAATAAGTGATGGCGCGGCACCAAGTATATTTCGATCAATAATGGGTATCAGCACTATCTAAGCATTAATTCATCGTTTCGAGTGAAGATATACAAACATGTTCCTACACTTACCTATCCTATTCAACATCTGGCAGACATTAATACATCACCCAGCGAGCAAAACGTAATGACAACGGAGACATCACTTATTTGGGCGACTGTACCAGGGGGGAGGACTAAATAAATGACACCATGGTATTGATAGAGGGAAAAACGGCTTTGAAGTGAATAAAGGTACATATTATATTAAACTTTGGAGAATCATTACACGTTTCGACAGTATATTCTGGCTGTCGGTAAACGAGGAGAAAAAATGGATGAAAACATAAGATTAGGAAAGAATGGAAAAGGATGAAGACAAATAAAATAAGATGAGAGAAAAGGAAAAAATAAAATAAGATTTAGAAAGAATAGGAAAAGATGAAGACAAATAAAATAAGATGAGAAAAGAAAAGGAAAAAATATATAATAAGATTAAGAAAGAATAGGAAAAGATAAAGACACATAAAATAAAATAACAAAAGAAACAATAAGATTAAGCAAGAATAGGAAAAGATGAAGACTAATAAAAATTATATGAGGAAAGAAAAGGAAAAAATATATAATAAGATTAAGAAAGAATAGGAAAAGATGAAGACAAATAAAATAAAATAACAAAAGAAAAAATAAGATTAAGAAAGAATAGGAAAAGATGAAGACAAATAAAAATTATATGAGGAAAGAAAATTAGAAATACATAAAAAGATGAGGAAAGAATTCTTGAGAAGTGGAGTATGCATATAGAAGTGGAGTATGCATATAGAGTGTTAATTATAATATGATCTGGGTCGAAAACAAAAGACAATGACATCAAGTCGTGTGGAAAGAAAAATATTGAATGACCTCTAGCCTTATTAAGGGGAGATATAGATTTTTTTCTGGACCCCTTTCTCCCTCATGTTTAGCCCCATTGCTTTTGAGATTTTAAGACCTTCGCCCTAGTAGTTTGGATATTTTAAGACATTTTGCCCCATTTCTGTCAATTTTAAGACCTTTCGTGCCGTTAAGGTGTCGATTTTTTACTGGCGAGCGATAGCGAGCCTGTAATTTAAGAGCAACCGGCCTCCGGCCTGGACATTTTTCTACCGAAAAATGTACAAATTTATCTTGAAAGGGGATCTAGGGGATGTAATTTTAAGCTTGATGAAAAAGTAGGGAACAAACTAAATACCTCCCCTTAAGAGGATAGTGGCTGTCTTTTGGTCTATTTATTCAGCCATTCATATATATTTATTTATTTTCCTCGCAAAACTTCTATTAAGCTTAAAAAAACACCCCCTAGACCCCCTTCAAGATAAATTTGTACATTTTTTGGTAGAAAAATGTACCGGGCAAAGGCCGGTTCCTCTTAAAATTACAGGCTCGCCATTTGCTCGCCAGGAGAAAAATCGACACCTAAATGGCACGTAAGATCTTAAAATTGACAACGAAATGGGGCGAAAGGTGTTAAAATCGTCAAACTAATGGGCCGAACGCCTTACAATATCAAAAGTAATGGGGCTAAACACGAGGCAGAAGGGGATCCCGAAGAAAACGACCCATCTCCCCTTAAATGGCCTCCAGCCTGATTAATACCACGACAATTGTATTCATATAGTAATTTCGGTAGTCTGAGGCGCCTGATATAGGTTATTTAAGGGGGTTCACCTGCTGTTTTTGTCTCTCTATCTTTTCCTGGCTTGTATCCATTCAGCCCCTTTCAGCCAACTGTTTTAAGACGCTTATCCCCATCCAGGTGTTGATTTCTTCCTGGCGAGCGATAGCGAGCTAGCATTGTATGGAGAAATCCGGCTTCGCCGGAGACATTTTTCTATCGAAAAATGTACAAATTTAGCTTGCTGTCAAAATAAAAAATATATATATTGACACCTGGATTGGAGTAAATGTCTTAAAACTGTAGGCTGAATGGGGCCGAATGGATAAAAGCCAAAAAGAGAGGGAGAGAAAGAGAGGAAAACAAAAGGCGAGGTAGGCTCCCTTGAATGATCTCCAGTCTGATTAATCCCACGACGATGTTATTCATATTTTATTTCGGTAATCTGAGTCGCCTGATATTGATTATTTAATTAGATATAAATTAGGGTGTAGTTATTCATGATGTTAAAGGGGAGGTACTCGCTTTTTTCTGGACCGCCTTCTCCCTCATGTTTAGACCCATTAGTTTTGCAATTTGTTCACTAGTTTGGCGATTCTGAGACCTTTCGCCCCATTACTCTGTCAATATTAAGACCTTTCATGCCGTTTAGGTGTCGATCTTTTTCTGGCGAGCGATAGCAAGCCTGTACTTTTATCAGGAAACGGCCTTCGTCCTGGACATTTTTCTACCCAAAAATTTACAAATATATTTTGAAAGAGGATGCAGGGTATTTGTTTCAAGCTTGATTGACGTCTAGCGAGGAAACTCAAAATAATATATATATATATGAATTAGTAGCCCAATAAATCAAGCACTAGCCCTTTACATGCAATATTATATATTAACGTTATCTCTTTCCACAGGTGAGTGTGGTGCTGATCAAAGGTATTGCTGAGGTGAGCTGGTAAGTACATTATTACCAAATCAGTTCAATCTGTAATATATAAGGGTAGAATATATATATATATATATATATATATATATATATATATATATATATATATATATATATATATACAGTATATATGCTGTGTGTGTGTGTGTGTGTGTGTGATTGTACTTAAGTGTGATAAATGAGTACTAGCACGGGTTAAGGAGTTACTGAGGAGGGTCAAGGTATGACAGACGACGCCTAAGTGCAGAAGGAACTATCAGCACATACTTGCTAATTACTAGTTACCATGTATGTTGACAATTTACCTATTTATGTTGACAATTTACCTATTTATGTTGACAATTTACCTATTCAAACCAATTCAGCGGCAACGAAAAATATCCAACTGATTGTTTATTTATTTATTTGTTTAAGTTCATTAATTTAATAGAAGTACCATAGGGTTAATTGAATATAGAAGTACCATAGGGTTAATTGAATATAGAAGTACCATAGGGTTAATTCTTTGGGAGAAGGTGCGACAAACCTGACCAATCAAAAACACTTTATAAACAAGCAAAGTAAAGCACTTGAGATGAAAATAGGCTTACCCCTTCTTGACTTTTAGACACAAGAAAACCACCCAAGTTTTTTTATAGCGTACTCGATCCCACTTCAAGTTATGATGGATTGAGGAAGCCGATACCGAGTGTGGGGTGGCTTAGGTTGGGGGGGGGGGGTGAGGCAAGCAAGCTTTCTGGCAACTTTAGATCGGTGGCTTTGCTTTGGCAATATTTAGGGGGCAGTTTTTGTATTGGCGAAATAGTTTTGCTTTCTGTTGATTTGGTTTTGAGGTAGCTGACTTTTAGTGAGCATGATTACGGTTTATTTAATCTCTCTCTCTCTCTCTCTCTTTCTCTCTTTCTCTCTCTCTCTCTCTCTCTCTCTCTTTCTTTATCTTTCTCCTCTATCTGGGTGTCTCTCTATATCCGGTATATATCATATATATATATAATATATATCCGTATATATTATGATATATATGTATATATTATATATATATATATATATATATATTTGTATTATATATATCGTATATTTTATCTGTTATATATATATATTATATATATATTTATATATATATATATATATATATAATATATATATATATATATATATATTATATATATATATATATATATATATATATATATATATATATATATATATATATATTGTATGTGTGCATCTCATTACTAATACCAACATAATCACACACATTATTCCCAAACATATATATATATAATCCTCTCATATATCCACAATCATATATATCCAAGACATCTGATATATAATAGTATTATATTATAATATTAAGGATGTTTCTGTATATATATGTTATGTTGGCTATTGTGATCTTTTCCAGTATTATATATATTTTAATATATTGTATATATATATATTTATATATATTTGAGTTTCCTTGCTAGACCTCCATCAAACTTCTAAAAACACCCCCTTTCAAGATAAATTTGTAACATTTTTGGTAGAAAAATGTCCCGGCCATATGTCCTTCTAAAATTACAGGCTCGCTATCGCTCGCCAAGAAAACATCGACAACTAAATGGCACGAAAGATCTTAATATTGACAAAGAAATGGGGCGAAAGGTCTCAAAATCACCAAACTAACGGAATGAACGTCTTCAAATCTCAAAACTAATAGGCTAAACACGAGGGAGAAGGGGGTCCATAAAAAGCGACTACCTCTCCCTTGATTGTTGTTGACACTTATTTAGATTGTGGCTCGACCAACAAATAATGCCTCCCTAGACCACCTTCAAACTACCCCCCCCCCCCCCCCCCCCCCGCCCCTCCATAGACCCATACCAAAATGCATCGAAGGCCGATTTCTGCTACGCTGCAGACTCGCTATCGCTCGCTCCGAAGACAAATCGACATCGGAATGGGGCGAAGCGTCTTATAATCGCCAAACTACTAATGAGGCGAAGTGTTTTTAAATCTCCCAAAACCAGTTCATTGAACCAGGGGGGGTTAAAAAAGACCCGCCTCCCGCCAGATAGTAACCTTAATCCCCAAAGAAGGATTAAGGGGAGATCTCCACTTGAGGGATTTTTTTCTTGACCCCTTTCTCCCTCATGTTTAGCCCCATTGCTTTTGATATTATAAAACGTTTGCCCCATTAGTTTAGCGATTTTAAGAACTTTCGCCCCATAGTAAGACCTTTTGTGCAATTCAGGTGTCGATTTTATCCTGGCGAGCGATAGCGAGCCGGTAATTTAAGAGGAACCGGCCTTCGGCCGGGAAATTTTTCTACCGAAAAATGTACAAATTTATCTTGAAAGGGACTCAAGGGGTGTAATTTTAAGGTTGATGGAGGTCTAGGGAACAAACTAAATACCTCCCCTTAATCCTCCTCCCCTGCTTGTTATTCTGGGATTACCTTCATTACGGCCCATGGCTTTATTGTAGTAGTTAAGGGGGCAGTGCTTAGGTTGTTGGTCTGTACACTATATTGATTGATTTATATATTTGTTTTAGTTTCCTCGCTAGTCCTCCGTCAAGCTTAAAAAAACACCCCCTAGACAAGATAAATGTGTACGTTTTCTTTAGATATTATTAGGTTCTCTCCACCAACCAACTTTACTCCTAAACTCGATTAATGAAATTAACAAACACATGTGGCAGTCCGGGGGATTCGAACCTAGGATGCTCACACCGAAAATCAACACACTTATGCATTGCACCACTCGCTATCGCTCGCCAGGAATAAATCGACAACTAAATGGCACGACAGGTCTTAATATTAACAAAGAAGTGAGGCGAAAGGTCTCAAAACCGCCAAACAAACGGAACGAACGTCTTAAAATATCATAACGAATATGCTAAACAGGGGGGAGAAGGGGATCCCGAAAAAGCGAGTACCTCCCCCTTAACCCCCCCTCCCCCTCCTCCCCTAGGACCATGACGCCTGTTTACCTTTGATTCTGACTAAAATTCGATTATTTGTACGCAGCTTAAGAAGGACCTATGATATGAAGAGGGTATGAAGAGGTATGCAGCTTAAGAAGGACCTATGATATGAAGAGGGTATGAAGAGGTATGCAGCTTAAGAAGGACCTATGATATGAAGAGGGTATGAAGAGGTATGCAGCTTAAGAAGGACCTATGATATGAAGAGGGTATGAAGAGGTATGCAGCTTAAGAAGGACCTATGATATGAAGAGGGTATGAAGAGGTACGCAGCTTAAGAAGGACCTATGATATGAAGAGGGTATGAAGAGGTATGCAGCTTAAGAAGGACCTATGCTATGAAGAGGGTATGAAGAGGTACGCAGCTTAAGAAGGACCTATGATATGAAGAGGGTATGAAGAGGTATGCAGCTTAAGAAGGACCTATGATATGAAGAGGGTATGAAGAGGTACGCAGCTTAAGAAGGACCTATGATATGAAGAGGGTATGAAGAGGTACGCAGCTTAAGAAGGACCTATGATATGAAGAGGGTATGAAGAGGTACGCAGCTTAAGAAGGACCTATGCTATGAAGAGGGTATGAAGAGGTACGCAGCTTAAGAAGGACCTATGATATGAAGAGGGTATGAAGAGGTACGCAGCTTAAGAAGGACCTATGCTATGAAGAGGGTATGAAGAGGTACGCAGCTTAAGAAGGACCTATGCTATGAAGAGGGTATGAAGAGGTACGCAGCTTAAGAAGGACCTATGCTATGAAGAGGGGTGTATTGGGATCGTGTGTTTACCCTCTTGAGTCGTCGAGGTAGATTATATACTGAGGAAAATCGTCTAATGGTAACCAGAATAGGACGACCATGGCTTTATAACGGGGGTACTGGTTAGTTTTTGGTGTATTCAATTTTGCATATATATAATTCTTTAGTTTCCTCGCTAGCCCTTCATCAAGCTTAAAAAAACACTCTCCCTTTAAGATAAATGTGTACATTTTTCGGTAGAAAATTTCTCGGCCGAAGGCCGGTTCTTCTTAAAATTACAGGCTCGCTATCGCTGGTCAGGGGGAAATCGACACCTAAATGGCACGAAAGGTCTTAAAATTGACAAGGAAATTGGGGCGAAAGGTGGTATAATAGCCAAACTAATGGGCTGAACGTCTTAAAATCTCGAAACTAATGGGGCTAAACATGAAGGAGAAGGGGGTCGAGAAAAAACCCTATGCCTCCTCTTAAAGGGGGATGGTGGTCGTGGTGGTAGTGTGTTCGAACAATGAGCGGTGATACACAATGGCTTTGTGTTCTGTATACAAGAGCTGTGTGTGAATGACGTTAATAAATGGATAGATAGATGAGTAGATATAGTTAGTTCTGTATCCAAGAGCTGTGTGTGAATGACGTTAATAAATGGATAGATAGAAGAGTAGATATAGATAGTTCTGTATGCAAGAGCTGTGTGTGAATGGCGTTAATAAATGGATAGATAGATGAGTAGATATAGATAGTTCTGTATGCAAGAGCTGTGTGTGAATGACGTTAATAAATGGATAGATAGAAGAGTAGATATAGTTAGTTCTGTATGCAAGGGTGTGTGTGAATGGCGTTTATTATAGATGAATGGATAGGAGATGGATAGATAGACTAGTTGATATAGATAATGTTCAGATGTATAAATGGATAGGAAATGAAGAGATAGGCTAGTTGATATAGATAATATTCAGATGTATAAATGGATAGGAGATGAAGAGATAGGCTAGTAGATATAGTTAGATAAATGACCCTGTTTTCTGTATGCCAGGGTGTGTATGAATGGCGGTATCATAGATAAATGGCTAGGAAATGGATAGCTAGAAGAGTAGATATAGTTAGATCAATACATACATAATTAGACAGATAGGTAGAGAGACTTGGACTGACTGTTATTTACCTAGATACCTAGTTTGATAGATTTGATAGAAAATAGACAGACAGACAGACAGACACACAGACAGAGAGACAGACAGACAGACAGGCAAACAGACAGATACAGTAGATAGATAGATAGATAAATATATAGATTGATAGGTAGCTAGATAGATAGATAGGTACCGGTAGATAGATAGACAGATATAGATAGTTAGATAGAGATAGACAAATAGACAGACGCATACATAGATTGATTGATAACTAGATAGTATATACAATTTAAAATTATATCCCAAAATATTTCATAAATAAATAAATGATGCAATATTTTCTCTGCCTCTATATACAAAGAGTTTTGCGCAATAATCCGGGATTTAATCTCTTGCAATTTCAATGGATACCCAGTAAAATATTTCACCCTCGTCCTTTTTTTTATTTATTTTATTTTGGGCAACTTTAAACGATTTATATGAAGTTTGAGATATATCAATCAACACCTCAGATATATATATATTTTTTTATTTTTTTTCTCTATCAATTTATTTATTTATTATTATCATTTTAGTTTGCTCCCTAGCCCCCATCAAGCTTAAATATTAATGTGTTCTTTTTACAGTAGAGATATGGACCGGCCGAAGGCTGGTCCTTTTTAAATTACACTCTTGCTATCACTCGCCAGGAATAAATCGACACCTAAATGGCACAAAAGTTGTTAAAATGACAAAGTCATGGATCGAAAGGTCTTAATATCGCCAAATTAATGGAGCGAATGTCTTAACATTTCAAAACTAATAGGGCTAAACATGAGGGAGAAGGGGGGTCAGAAAAGTAAGCCATCCCTCCTTAAGAAGGATATGTAGGAACCAAAGGGGTGAACACTATCTCTTAACTCTTTAGCTCCCACAAGTTCACCCTAGGCTGAACAAAATCGTCTAATGATAGCCAGAATATATTGTCAAAACACGTCAAAGGGTTAAAATCTTAGTAAGAATTGTGGGATGTATTTTACCATGTATTTGTATTCAAAAGTTATGAGCTACAAGAAATTATGACCGCTGAACATTAGATGTAAATTAAATCCATTTTAGACTCCGTTACTGCGACTCCGTTACTGCAATTCCGACACTGCGACTTTGATACCGAGACTCCGATACCGCGACACCGATACCGCGACACCGATACCGCGACACCGATACCGCGACACCGATACCGCGACACCGATACCACGACTCAAATACCACGACTCAAATACCGCGACTCAAATACCGCGACTCCGATACCGCGACTCAAATACCACGACTCTGATACCGCGACTCCAAGACTGCAACTCAGACACCGCGACTCCGATACCGCGACTCCGACACCTCTCCACCGCTCTAGAGTGCCATCCAGGAGACGATACAGGAGACCCAGGAATTCCAATCTTGTGCCCTTACTACCCGATTCCCACCAGCCTATTCAAGGGGAGATGGGCGTATTTATTCAAGGGGAGATGGGCGTATTTATTTCTTCTGTTATGTTTTTTTATTTTGTTTTTATTAGTTTCCTCCCTAGACTTCCATCAAGCTTAAAAAAAGATCCATTAGATCCCCTTTCTAGATTAATTTGTAAATTTTTCAGTAGAAAAATGTCCCGGTCGAAGGCTGATTCCTTCTAAAAATTCCAGCCTCGCTATGCTCGCCAGGAAAAAAATCGACACCTAAATGGCACGAAAGGTCCTAATATTGACAAAGAAATAAAGGTGTTAAACTCGCCAAACTAATGGAACGAACGTCATAAAAAATATCTACTACGCTACTGGGGCTAAACATGAGGCAGATGGGAGTCCAGAAAAAGCCAAGTACTAACCCCCCCCACCCCCACCCCCCTTTAAGAGTGTAGCCTACAATCCAAGCTTCCCCAAGACGATACAGGAGAACCCTAGGAATTCCAATCTTGGCCTTTACCACCTGATCCCTGGCAGCCTGTTTCAAGGTCCACGGGTATGTAATCTTAAGGGGGTTGGGGTTAATTGTTGGTCTATTTATGTATTTATATATTATTTTTTTAGTTTCCTCCCTAGACCGCCATCAGACTGTAAAAGAATCACACACACACACACACACACACACACACACACACACACACACACACACACACACACACACACACACACACGCACACGATCCCCCTTCTAGATATATTTGTACATTTCTCGGTAGAAATATGTTCTGACCAAAAGCCGGTTTCTCATTAATTACATATTTTGCATTATATTCTGGCAGCTGTTAGACGATTTTATTGAGTTTAAAAAGGGCCTCCAGCAATTAAAAGGCTTCGAACTGTCTCACTTAACCCTTTTTATTATCACAGATCCTTTTTAAACTGCACCAAATCGTCTAAATATAGCTAAACTATAACACAAAAGACGTCGCCGGTACGGAAGGGGTTAAATATGCTCTCAGTATTTTCGGGCGCATTACTTTTCCATTATCAGGCTGTTATTACACGGCTTTATTTACATTAAGGGGAGATGGGTCATTTGTCGGGTCCCCTTTCTTCCTCATGATTAGCCCTATTAGTTTTCAGATTATAAGACGTTCGACCCATTATTTTGGCGATTTTATGACCTTTCGCCCCATTTCTTTGTCAATATTAAGACTTTTCGTGTCATTTAGCTGTCGATAATTCCAGGCGAGCGAGAGCGAACCTGTAATGAGGAACCGGCCTTCGGCCGGTAAATTTGTCTATCGAAAAATTTACAAATTCATCTTGAAGGAGGGTCTTGGGCGGAAGTGTTTTCAAGTTTGATGGAAGTCTAAAAATGTCGGAGGGTTGATGGAGCCAGTCTTGAGGGTTGATGGAGCCAGTCTTGAGGGTTGATGGAGCCAGTCTTGAGGGTTGATGGAGCCAGTCTTGAGGGTTGATGGAGCCAGTCTTGAGGGTTGATGGAGCCAGTCTTTGCCCTTGTAACTCCCGTAAAGCCTTCCTAAGATGTATAAAATCGTCATCTGATAGCCATTATAAACTGTTAAAAAACGCGTCGTAATCTTCGAGGGTTTAATAGGCTCTGTGAGGGGGGACGGGCGTATTTATTGCCTCATTAACCCTTTGAGTACCAGCGACGTGCGTTATACTTTATTCTACCTGTATTTAAACGGTATTATACAGCTTAGGAAGGGTCTGTGGTAGTTAAAAGGGTTGATTGAGATAGGTTGAAGCCTTACTATTGCCGGAGGTCCTTCCTAAGCTGAATACTAATCGTCTCATCATTGCCAGAATATAATTAAAGAATGACACTGGTACAGAACGGGTTAATGTATCTTTTTACTTTATTTATATTTTCCTCCCTAGACCTCCATCAAGCTTAAGAAAACACCCCGTAGATCCTTTTTCAAGATAAATTTGTACATTTTTCGATAGAAAAATGTCCACGTGATGACACGTAACTCACACGAAAGGTCTTAATGTTGACAAAGATATGGGGCGAAAAGTCTTAAAATCGCCAAACTAATGGGCCGAATGTCATACAATCTGAAAACTAATGGGGCTAAACATGAGGAAGAAAGAGGACCAGAAAAACGACCCTTCTCCCCTTAATCATATATATTCATCCTCTATTAAATTTCCTCTTGTTCCACTCTTATCCTATTAACCCTCTCCGACATATGACGCAATTTTGAGCCCAGTAGGGATACTTTAAAGCCTTTGTTACCATCAGGGGTATATAGAAACCTTTAGTTTAGTTACTTCAACCTCTGCAGTTGTCTTTGAGTTAGCTGTGGATTTGGAGAGGTAATTATAAGAGTGAGAGAACTCTATTTCTTATTGCTAATCTGGCAACCTCTGCGTCATATGTGTCTGAAGGGGTTAATTAATCATTTGGTATATACAGTACGAGAGAGAGGTGCAGTGTGGATGTAGATGTGCTGGAAAGTGTGAAAAGGAACACCTTGAGATGGTTCGGCCATGTGGAACGTATGGGAAGCGAGAGAATGACTAAGAGAGTGTACGAGAGTGGGGTGGAAGGACAGGGAGGGAGAAGTAGGCCGAGTGAGAGGTGGAAGGATGGAGTTAAAGAAGTATATGAGTGAAGGCGGTGCTGGATGGGAGGAGGGGCGTCGACTAACTAGGGAGATCACTTCGTCCGGCAATAGATAGATAGATAGATAGATTGACGTTCGCCCCATTAGTTTGGTGATTCTAACGCATTTCGCCCTATTTCTTTGTAAATGTCGTGCCAATTAGATGTCGATTACTTCCTGGCGAGCGAAAGCGAGCCTAAAATTTAATAGGAACTTATTTCCTAACGAAGAAAGTACACATTAATCTGGAAGAGGGGGGGGGGGGTGTCTTGAGGGTATTTTCCAAGCTTGATGGGGGTCTTGGGAGCAAACTAGAATAAGAAATAATTGAAAAAAAAAAAATCGTATTCGCCTCTTTCATGATCTGTAATTTTCTCGCATCCCTCTCTTTCTCTATTAAGACCCCCCCCCCCCCCCCCCCCCACACACACACTTCGTTTCATATATTTGTTCTCTTTCTCTCTCTCTCTCTCTCTCTCTCTCTCTCTCTCTCTCTCTCTCTCTCTCTCTCTCTCTCTCTCTCTCTCTCTCTCTCTCTCTCTCCTCTCTCTCTCTCTCTCTCTCTCTCTCTCTCTCTCTCTCTCTCTCTCTCTCTCTCTCTCTCTCTCTCTCTCTCTCTCTCTCTCTCTCTCTGGGTTGTATTAATTTGGCCTAATTCAGCCTACTGTTTTAAGACGTTTGTCCCCATCCAGGTGTCGATTTGTTCCTGGCGAGCGGTTGTGAGCCAGGATATAATTAGTATGTAATGTTTTTGTCAGCAAGGCTAAATTAGTACATTTTTCGATAGATTTTTTTTTAAGCCGGATTTCTCCACGCAATGCTGGCTCGTTATCGCTTTCCAGATATATATCGACACCTGGATGGGGATAAACGTCTTAAAACAGTAGGCTGAATGGGACCGAACGGATACAAGCCAGAGAAAGAGAGAAAAGGAGAGCAAAAAAGCAGGTCACCCCCCTTAAGCTCTCCTACTCTCTATAAAGTTGTTTCTCTTTATTTAACATCTTTAATTTATGTAATGATCTTTTATTGTTTTTTGTTAAGCTTTATAATTGTTTCGTCAATATGTTTTCATTTCTATCTTTAATTTACGTTTATCTTTTTAATATTAACTTTGATTTTATGTACCGGTGTTTCTTTAATTAACACATCTAGCGTAATAATTGTAATGCCCTCTTTTGTTCTTTCTTTTAGCTTAATAATGTTTCATCACTATTCTTTCGCTCTCTTTAACCCCTTCTGTACCGGCGCCGTCATTTTAACTTAATTCTGGCTACTATTAGACGATTTTATTCAGTTTAAAAGGGGCTCCAGCAACTAACAGGCTTCGAACTATCGCAGTCAACCCTTTTTACTACCACATATCCTTCTTAAACTGCCCAAATTGGTCTAATTAGATTTATTTTTAGATTTAGATTATTTCTAAACACGTTATCGGTACAGAGGGGTTAATAAGCTTGCCTCTCAAATATTTTCTTTACATTTTTTGTTCTTTAATTAGCATATTTTAGTGGTCTTTCTCTAAGCTATGTAATATGGTCATCGATATTCTCTCGCTCTCTTTAATAAACTTGCCTCTCTTTAATATTAGCTTTTTCTGTCCCTCTCTTTCTTCCATTACCCTCATATTCTGCCCCCCTCCCCCCCATCCCCCCAGACCTCATCTTTTGGCTTTGTTGACAGTGGCTCATTGTTCCTCATATCTTCCCCCCCACCCCCCCCCCCGCTCTCTCTGGGTCTCTCTCTCTCCTCTATATATATATATATAATATATATATATATATATATATATATATATATATATATATCTATATATTATGCATATATATATATATATATAATATATATATATATATATAATATATATATATTATATATATGTATTATGCATATATACAGTATATATATATATATATATATATATATATATATATATATATATATATATATATACAGTATACTGTATATATATCCTTCCTTTTATGTTAATCTCTTTCTTTTATGGGAGTATTTATATATT
>CM064504.1:72731476-72741476 GCA_032716605.1 Paralithodes platypus | reverse complement strand
CACACACAGGGCTGTACCTGACCATACGGACCATATACGGACTTGAATTGCTGCACCCTCTTTACCCTTCAACTCTTTACCCTGACCATACCAAAACAGTTTCTGTATGTATGTATGTTTGTGTGCATACGTGAGCGTTTGTGTATACGGACATGTGCACACTTACTGCATGTTCTTATGTTCCTATATATGTATGTATATGCATGTGCGCACGTACGTGTATATACGTATGTTCTGTATATGAGTAAGTAAATAAATGTGTATATGTACTGTATATCACTTACTCTCATGGTTATTTTATGATAATTTGTATTCTGCACATGCATCATTATTGTATGTATTTATTTTGTTTGTAAACTGAGCTTACCATCCTCATATCTGTACATCTCATGTTCATCCACTAAATTGTAAAATGTGTATTTTCAGCTCATGAGGCTGCCATTCTTTAATAAACCGTTTATTATTATTATTATTATTATTACACACACACTAGAGCATAAAGATCACTAGAGGCTCCCCCGTGGCCGACTAAATGCATAATTATATACACAGTCATATTTACACAGTCATATATACACAGTCATATTATATACAGTCATATATACACAGTCATATTTACACAGTCATATATACACAGTCATATTATATACAGTCATATATACACAGTCATATTTACACAGTCATATATACACAGTTATATTTACACAGTCATATATACACAGTCATATTTACACAGTCATATATACACAGTCATATTATATACAGTCATATATACAGTCATATATACACAGTCATATATACACAGTCATATATACACAGTCATATATACAGTCATATATACACAGTCATATTTACACAGTCATATATACACAGTCATATTTACAGTCATATATACACAGTCATATTTACAGTCATATATACACAGTCATATTTACACAGTCATATAATTATATTCTTCATTTCGTAACTACAACACACACACACACACACACACACACACACACACACACACACACACACACACACACACACACACACACACACAGCCCGTAGCCTAGTAGGTAGAGCTCTCGTCTCACACACGAGGGGTCGGGGGTTCAATCCCCGGCCGGGCGGAGACAAATTGGGCTGGTCTCCTTTCATGTGTTAGCCTCAGTTCACCTAGCTGTAAATAGGTACCTGGAATAAGTGGACGACGTTGTGACGTCCCATCTGGGGTTGGCAAAAATGGTACAAGGCGAGATGGGGTATCATATGGTTCACCTAAGCTGATGGCTACCTAAGCCTTCGGGCGAGACGGTACCGTCTATAGTGAGAATGGTACCATACAGATCCACCCTAAGCCTTCGTTTCCGATGTCGCCAATTGGCTAAAATACAGACTACACACACATCCACAGCCATTCCAACAGTACATAAAACACTTAACATGCATTCACGCAATACATTCCCAGTTAAGGAGGCGCGATAATAATGAGCTTAGCTCGCATTGCGTGGATTCCCCTTGACGAACAAGTAACTGAGTAACTGAGTAACACTAGAGCATAAAGATCACTAGAGGTTCCCCCGTGGCCGACTAAATGCATATATACACAGTCATATATACAGTCATATATACACAGTCACATATACAGTCATATATACACAGTCATATATACACAGTCATATATACACAGTCATATATACACAGTCATATATACACAGTCATATATACACAGTCACATATACACAGTCATATATACACAGTCATATATACACAGTCATATATACACAGTCATATATACACAGTCATATATACACAGTCACATATACACAGTCATATATACACAGTCATATATACACAGTCACATATACACAGTCATATACACAGTCATATATACACAGTCATATATACACAGTCATATTTAGTCAGGGGGTCTTTTTAATAGTGCCGGAGCTCAAAGAAGAGTTAGAAAGGTTAAGGGGGTCACCGGCTGTTTTTTTTTTATATTTCTCTCCTTTTCTCTCTTTCCCTGGCTTTTATCCATTCGGCCCCATTCAGCCAACTGTTTTAAGACGTTTACCCCCATCCAGGTGTCGATATTTTTCTGGCGAGCGGTAGTGAGCCAACATATATATATGTCTGTTTTGACAGCAAGCTAAATTTGTACATTTTTCAATAGAAATATTTCTCCGGCGAAGCCGGATTTCTCCATACAATGCTGGCTCGCTATCGCTCGCCAGGAAGACATCGACACCTGGATGGGGATAAACGCTTAAAACAGTCGTCTAGATGGGGTCGAATATATACAAGCCAATGAGAGAGGGAGAGAAAGAGAAAACAACCGAGGTGAGCTCCCTTAAGTAAAGTGCAGCAGGTTAGTGGGGTGTGGGGGGGAGGGGGGGTTGATGTGTGTATGTGGGAGGGGGGTGGGGGTATGTGGGTGTGGGTGTTTCTAATAGTGGGGGAACTTAAAGGATAGTTAGAAAGGTTGCTAAGTAAAGTGCAGGAGGTCAGTGGGATGGGTAGGTCGGTGAGTGTGTATACAGTATGTGAGAGAGTGTTTCAGTGTGTGTGTGTGTGTGTGTGTGTGTGTGTGTGTGTGTGTTGAAAATAGTTGAGAGAGGGTGAGAGTGATTGTGTGTGTGTGTGTGTGTTGAGGAAGGTTGAAAGAGAGAAAGTGAGATTGAGTTTGCTTGCCTGGTTGCAATTGTAGGAAGGTAAAGAAAAAGAGATAATTTCCTTGCAAGGGTATGCATGTGGAGGAAGGATAAGATAAATGAATATATATACAGTATATATATATATATATATATATATATATATATATATATATATATATACCGTATATAATCAGTTATTTCTACGTGAAGATCGACCTCAGAGTATAAAAAGAGTTTAATTGAATAAGCTTTAAGTTATTCAATTTTGAATAGATAGGTAGGATTTTTTTTTTTTTTATTAATACAAAGTGTATTGTCTCCATAGGTCTTAACAAATTGCTCTTTTCTATTATTATTATTAACGATATTAATTAGGGTTGAACATTTTGAAGATTTTGCAACTCACATTATATAGATGAAAGGGTTAGTAAAGATATCAAAGATATATATATACTCATGAGTGTATGTATGAGTGTGTGTGTGTGTGTGTGTAGATGTGTGTGTGTGTTTATAATCTTAATGGTGTGTTTATAGCAAAACAAAAAAAATATGTTTACCCAGCTGTATGTGTGTGCGTGTGTATGTGTGTGTGTGTGTGTTAATGAGTACTTATGGGATTAGGTCAGTGTGTGCGTGAGAGGCCATGTCCGTGAGCGAGGGGAGTCTGTGTACGTTAGCGTCACCCGTCCGTTCATGTGTACAATAACTGGGGAGGGAGCGAATACCGCAGAGTGTGTGTGTGTGTGTGTGAGAGAGAGAGAGAGAGAGAGAGGTGTGTGTGTGTTAGAGAGAGAAAGAGGTGTTTGCGTGCTGTGTGAGTGTGTGTGTGTGTGTGTGTGTGTGTGTGTGTGTGTAGATGATAACATTAAAGAACAGCTGCATTGCGGCTTAGTTTAAGGCTTAAGTAGATGGATGAGAGAGAGAGAGAGTGTGAGAGAGTATGTTAGTAAGAGAGAGAGAATGGGTTACCGTCACAAAAACAGTGTGTGAGAGAGAGAGAGAGAGAGAGAATGGGGTTACCGTCACAAAAACAGTGTGTGAGAGAGAGAGAGAGAGAGAATGGGGTTACCGTCACAAAAACAGTGTGTGAGAGAGAGAGAGAGAGAGAGAGAATGGGGTTACCGTCACAAAAACTATAGAAAAACACGAATGCGGGAGTCGGGTGTATTTTTTATTATTATAATTTTTTTATATGGGAACTTTAGTAAGTGGGCTGTGTTTTCTTATGTCCTCACCCCTATATATATATATATATATATATATATATATATATATCTCTCTCTCTCTCTCTCTCTCTCTCTCCATCATACTTCATATAACACCCCCTAGACCTCCTTTCAAGATAATTTTGTACAGTTTTCGGTCGAATAATATCCCGGCCGAAGGCCGATTCCTTCTAAAATTACAGGCTCGCTATCGCTCGCCAGGTAAAAATCGAACCTACTGTAAGTGGCACGAAAGGCATAACATAATTATTGACAAAGGTCTTAAAATCGACAAACTAATGGAACGAACGTTTTAAAATGTCAAGGCAAATAATATGCTAAACAAGAAGAAGAAAGGGGTCCCGAAAAAGCGACTACATCCCTCTCAATGCTCTTTCGAGATTTAGAATGAATTGGCGGGTAAAAGTTTCAATGCAAAACAACAATATATATATAATTGTTTTTAAGAGACCAACTCTAACAAAAGCGACTCTGTGTAAAAATGGGCTTGTTAGCGATAAACCTGGGCATCTGGTATATATATCAGTATTAATGGCGAGAGAGAGAGAGAGAGAGAGAGAAAGAGAGAGAGAGTGAGTGAGTGAGTGAGTGTCTATGTTTCTGTCTATCTATCTGTCTATATATACAGTATAAGTAATTCTCATTATATAGTTTGTATATATCCCTCTATATGTTTCATCTATCTATGTATCTATCATGCTGTATCTGTGTACCTTCGCTATAAAATATCTATCCATCTCCATCATTTGGCCCCATTGATTGCCTTTTTATAGTATTTATTGATCACTCCCTATATGTCCGTCGACCTCTGCGATCATTAATGAAGATCAAAACAGGCTGTCCAGGATTAAGGGGAGATGGGTCGTTTTTCTAGTCTCCTTTCTCCCTCGTGTTAAGCCCCATTTGTTTTGAGATTATAAGACGTTTGGCCCATTAGCTTGGCGATTTTGACACCTTTTGCCCCATTTCGTTGTAAATGTTAAGACCTTCCGTGCCATTTAGGTGTAGATTTTTTCCTGGCGAGCGATAGCGAGCCTGAAACACTAAGAGGAATCGGCCTTCAGCCGGGACATTTTCTACCGAAAAATGTACAAAATTATCTTGAAGGGGGGTCTAGGGGGTGTTTTTCTAAGCTTGAAAGGGGTCTAGCGAGGAAACTAACAAATAAAGGAATACATCAATTGATACACAAAAAAGAAAAATATAAATATATATATATATATATATATAAATAATAGATAACAATAAAAACGGCCCATCTCCCCTTAATACAGATCAAACCAGGCTGCCCCGGATTAATACTAACGAGAGGTCTTTTTTGTTGTCACTCTCTGATAGGGGCTCGATACGTAATCTTATTTTTCGCTTTTTGTCTTCTTTTTTTGTTGTGTGGGTAGGTGTTCTTGAGGGGAGAGGGGAGAGAGAGAGAGAGAGAGGGGGGGGGGGGGGGGAAATCGTCCTATATCATGGTCGCTGTAAAGTAATAGTATTCAATAAATTGATTGTTTAATGTGGGTGTGTGGGTGTGCGTGTGTGTGTTTGTGGGTATATGTGTGCGCTTATGCGTATGTGTGTTTTTATGTGCATATTTGTATGTTTGTTTTCCTTAGGTAATTATTTAACATTTTGAGGTGATTTACCCAGGTTCTGAGGTATACATTTTGAGGTGATTTACCCAGGTTCTGAGGTATACATTTTGAGGTGATTTACCCAGGTTCTGAGGTATACATTTTGAGGTGATTTACCCAGGTTCTGAGGTATACATTTTGAGGTGATTTACCCAGGTTCTGAGGTAACATTGAAGGAATAAAACGCTACTTAATACCTGTCTTCCCTGGCTTAAGGGGAGATATCCACTTGAAGGATTTTTTTCTTGACTCGTTTCTCCCTCATGTTTAGCCCAATTGTTTTCCTAAAGTTAAGACGTTCGCCCCACTATTTTGACGATTTTAAGAACTTTCAACCCATTTCTGTCAATTTTAAGACCTTGCGTGCCATTTAGGTGTCGATTTTATCCTGGCGAGGGATAGCGAGCCTGTAATTTAAGAGGAACCGGCTTTCAGCCGGGACATTTTTCTACCGAAAAATCTACAAATTTATCTTTAAAGGGGCTCAAGGGGGTGTAATTTTAAGCTTGATGGAGGTCTAGGGAACAACCTAAATACCTCCCCTTAACTGGAATTGAAGCCCAGAGTTTCAAGATATGATTTTTGTTTTTGTTGTATAATGATTTGTATACCTTCATCAAGCAGAAAAAACACCCCTCTCTATCTAATCCTATCATTCTATATTGGTTCACTATTTTTATTCTCACTTTATATGTCTTTCCCCTCTCTCTCCCGCACCCACACACTCTCTCTCTCTCTCTCTCTCGTCAATCATCAATCACTCATCCTTCACTCTCTCTCTCTCCTCACTCACACTCACTCACTCCACCACTCACTCTCCTCGCTCTCTCTCTCTCTCTCTCTTCTCTCTCCCTCTCCCTCTCTCTCTCTCTCTCTCTCTCTCTCTCTCTCTCTCTCTCTCTCTCTCCTCCTTCATACCCAACACAATATTTACTTCCTCCTCGAAATAAGAGTCGGTTCTTATCTTACTCCAAGTCAATATGAAAAGAAAACAAAATAATTCCTCCTACCTCTTTCAGGGGAATAGTGCTTTTTTTTTTTTTTTTTGGGTCAATGTTTTATTTATATATGAATTGTTTAGTTTCCTTGCTAGATCTCCATCAAGCATAACAATATACCCCTTAGATCCCCTTTCTAGATAAATTTGTACATTTTTCGGTAGAAAATGGTCCGGCCAAAGGCCGGTTCCTTCTAAAATTACAGGCTCGCTATAGCTCGCCAGAAAAAAACGACACCTTAATAGTACGAATAAAGGTCTTAATATTGACAATGAAATGGGGCGAAATGTCTTTAATCGCTAAACTAATGGAACGAACATCTACACAATTTAAAAACTAACATGCTAAACATGAGGGAGAAGTGGGGCCAGAAAAAGCGACTACCTCCGCTATGAAGTGCCATATTTTTCTGAGGTATTTCGTCCGTTTTATGCTGGCTATCATTAGACGATTGTATACAGTTTAGAGAGAAAGTTTAGAAAGACTCTGTTAAAAAAACGTCATAAGCTCTTTAAAAAGGTTAACATGTGGAAACTCTTTACCAATCCCACCACCAAAACAAAAATTATATATATATACACAGTATATACCGTATATATTAGTGTTTTAAGTATCATTGAAAAGGGTGTGAAATTACTTAACCTATATAAATTAGTGATAAAATGACTAAATAGGAATATCAGATAGTTTACTCCCAGCGCTTCAAGATTACATGGGGGAGGGGGGGATGATGAGTTCACACACACACACACACACACACACACACACACACACACACACACACACACACACAACACACACACCACAACACACAACACACACACCACAACACAACAAACACACACACACACACCACACATACACACGCACACAACAACACACCACACTGAGAGATAAAAAATATATAAATAATTGAACAACAAACCTCCCAGCATTCTAAGGACATCACTGAGGAGGGAGTAGAGAGCCCCTTCAAAACTGCTTACAAAAGGCAAAGAACAAAAATAGTATACACAAAAAAATAAATGAAAAAGTTTTGGTGGAAGACGTTCATGAGAACGCTGGGTGTGGAGTGGCAACAAGCCGAGACTGAAAGAGCAGAGAAACAATACAGAGACCCCGCTGGATGTTTAAGCCGCTCCCTTCAGTCTGGCAGGCCAGGGGACAACTGCTGCAGATTTTTTTTTTTTTTTTTTTTTTCCTCGAGCTATTATATGCCAATTGTAGACGCCTTCGACCAATTTTGACTATATATAATACTTTCTATATATATATATATATATATATATATATATATATATACAGTATTATATATATAATTATATATACTGTATAATTAATATATGATGTGTGTTTTGTGTGTGTGTGTGTGTGTATATATATCATATATATATAATAGTTAATATATATATATAAATATATATCATATATATATTAATATATATTATATATATATATATATATATATACAGTACAATGCTGGCAGTGATAAAACATGTAATATAATAATTTCTCGATTCCGACATGGTACTTGTACGATGTAGATTGTATTAAAAGGAAACACTCCACACTAAATACATAAGACGTCGGATGTACAGGGTTAACGAGGAGCCGAAAATAATGTCCCTCGTTTTCCCACTCTTCCGTCTTCCTGGTGGTGGTGGTGACAATGCCGGCCACATCCTCGGGTCGGTGTAAACAATGACGCAAGTCTTGTTTTTCTCATCTCTCTCTCTTTAATTTTCTTGGTGCAGTGCTATATATTACCTACTATTTCTTCATTTACTCTCTCTCTTCTGTTTCTCTCACAGCAGGGTTGTGGGTTGCGGTGGTCCAGCTCCCCTCGGGATCAATCCTCTCTATCTAACTCTGCTCATCTCTCCTCCCTCCTCTCTCGTCCATCTCTCTCCTCCTCTCAGCATGCAATGCCTACTCGTGGCCTCTCTCTCTCCTCCTCCTCTCTCCGTCTCTCCTCTCTCTCTTCCTCCATCCTCTCTCTCTCTCCTCTCCCTCTCTCTCTCTCTCATCTCTCAATCTCCCGTCTCATCTCTCTCATCCAGTGCCATCCTATTCACGCCCTTTTCTTCCGCCTTCGTTCCTTTCGCTCTTGGTTCTGCTCGCCCTCTTTTATACGCTTTTCTCTTGCGCTCCCTTCGTGACTCCGCGATGTTGTGTCCTTTCTTTCTTGGTTCTGCTTTCCTATTCACGCTTTCTCTTGTTCCGCTTTTATCTTTCTGTGTTACTTTAGTTCTTGGTTTTACTCTCTTATCCACGTTTTCTCTTGCTGCTCATTTTCTTCTCTCTGCCTTGTTCCTTTCGCTCTCGGCTCTTTTTCTCTTATGCACGTTGTCTCTAGTTTTTTCCTTTATCTTGCTGCGTTCACTTTTGTTGTTGTGATATTTTTTGTTTTCTTTCATTTTGTCTCTATATCTCCCAAATGAAGCTTGCAAACGATTGTGAGTCGGTTGTTGTCTATGTGTTGTTTGTTTGTCTAATCTTGTCCCCCGACCTCTAGCCGCAAATCGCCAAGGCTACTGGGTGTGAACGTTGATAGTCCTTAGATTATAGAGCTAACAGAATAATAGAGAAAGGGGAACTAAAGACGTGAGGGAGAAAGAAGGTCAAGACAAAAAATTACCTCTCCTTAACACCCAATGGATCCTTGTTCATATTCTCTCTTGGCTCGAACCTTTGGACCAGCCCACTTCGGAGATCTAAACCTTGTGTAACCCCGTCCACCAGTTTTGACAACCAAAATAAAAATAAACAAATACAAATCACAAAAAATAAAACTTAAAAATGGTTATATCCTTATAGATCATCACAGAACTATCAGTGGACTTCTTAACCCTTTGAAGATTTACAACGCATTTTGACAGTTCATCCTGGCTATCATTATGCAATTATTTCAGCTTGGGAAGGATCGGTGGTAAGTATGAGGGTAAAAGACCTATCTCAATTAATTCAGCTTGGGAAGGATCGGGTGGGTAAGTATGAGGGTAAAGACTATCTCAATCACTCTCTTGACCTCCATACACCCTTCCTACTCTGAATATAAACATGCTAATACTAGCCAGAATGAACCTTTTAAAATGCATCATAATCTTGAGAGGGTCCCACTTGTTCCCCCTGATTAGTGGAAAGCAACGAGTGGAAACAGTCTTCCTACCTATAACAATGGTATGGATGAGCAGCTCCGTTAAGGGGAGGCTGTTTTAGTTGATTCCCTAAACTTACCATCAAGCTTAAAATTACTCCCCCTAGCCCCCCTTTCAAGATAAATGTGTACATTTTTTAGGTTTAGAAAAATTTCCCCGGGCCGTAGGCCGGTTCCTCCCCTTAAATTACAGGCTCGCTATCGCTCGCCAGGAAAAAATCGAAATCCCTAAATGGCACGACGAATGGTCTTAATTAAAATTGACTTAAATGGGGCGAGGGTTCGTAAAATCGTTCAAACTAATGGTGGCGAACGTCTTAAAATCTCAAAAGCAAACCGGTGCTAAACA